>JAQQSO010005069.1:0-12309 GCA_028658305.1 Pachyuromys duprasi | reverse complement strand
AAAAATATTTGAGTTATTGCACAAATCATAAGTTTTCAATATGTACATAGAAAAACAGTCCCAAAGTTTCAAACAAGACATGAGGGCAGTAAAACAGCAGCCTGCACACTCAGTCAGAAAGACATGGAGCAGGGCTTGACTTCTCTGTGACAGGCATGGAGGAGAAGCCCACACCACCACAGAGCAGACACGGCTGCAAAGCCGCACACCCAGTCCCTGCCACTCCTGAGCCTGTCCTGCTGGGCACAGATGAGGACTTCTAGGCAGGCAGACGCACATCCACACTTAGTAAGGCTTCACAGATGAGCACAAGGAGCTGTTCTGCAAGATGGGTGCGGCCACCACACAGACATGCAGAGTGACCAGTGCTGGGCAGCACTTGGCAGCCCACGGTGGAGGTGCTGGATGCTGGTCTCGGTTCCCCGTGGTGCCCGAGGCCTATGGGCACGCTCAGGCTGGGAGCAGCCAGGAGCCATTATCTGCTGAGACTCACAGGCAGGCTGTCCCTTGTGTGTTCTTTGCCTCCACTTGATTGGCCAAATCTTTGATAGATTTGTTCATTTCCTCTCTAACTGTCTGTAAATGTATGGCTATTGCTCTGATAGATTTGGCTGTTGCCTCTTTATATACCTCAAATAATTGGGTAAGCATAGCTTTAAAGTCATTTTCCTGTGCTTCTGATGAATTGGTGTATCCATCAATTTTGGGGTTGCTGGTGAAGTCATGATGTCCTGATTTATGTTGGATCTGTTCTTTTGCAGACCCATGGCCATTGGCTTCCCTAACCTTCCCTTTTTGTTACTGGATTCTGCAGTTCAGACTAGTAATGTCTCTCTCCAGTGTCTGGATAGTTCTTCAGGAAGCTGAGAGAGGTCCTGTGGCTTCAGTGTGTATGTTGGTGCATCAGCTGTACCTGTGCGAGGAAGGTCCACAGGAGCAGAAGAGAAGATATGAGTGTGTATGTGTGTGGAAAAGTGCATGAAAGTGTGCCTAGAGGGACAGACTGATAGAGAATGCTGAACCCTTTGTGTGTAGGAGGGCCTCTGCCTTTCAAGCTTCTAGGGGGTTACTTGTGCATGTGCTGTAGATGTAGCAGGCATTGGTGATCATTGCGGTGCAATTTCAGGCTTTATCTGCCTTAACTCCACTCTTGGACCTGCAGGGCAGGGGTTTTGATGTCCCAAGATTCCCTCTGTTTTCCACTGTGGGTGTGTGGGCAGGAGGGGTCCAATGCCTGGCTGTTAGTTTAGAGGGACCCTGGTTCTGGGACTCTGAAGACAGTCAAGGCACACTCACTCTCAAGCAGGTCATATAGGCAAGGATTGGGGTATCCAGGCTCTCTACTCTCTGGTTTGGCCCTGCTTAGTCCTATGCATGAGGACTTACGTGCTCTGCCAGCTCAGTGCTGCAACCGCCAGGTTAGGAAGTCCACTGTAGCTGGAGACTGGGATGCAGTTCCGGATGCCTTCTGGGAAGTCCTGGGGGCCCTCCACTGTGCTCTGCAGACCTGGGAGGCCCGGAGCCTGGTGTGCCTAGCTTGTTTACTGGGTCTGCTGGACATTGGTGGCTATTATCTGTCACAGATGGTTTGGGTGGGCCATACAGTCAGTGGCTGGGAGACCCTGTGGATTCAGTATGGCCACTAGCATAGGGACATAGGGAGGATGGCGCCACAGATCTGGGACTCCAAGGCAGGTACAGCTGGCAGGTCTGGCTGAGGGGCCAGGAGCCATACTTCTTCAGTGTCCAGGCAATGTGCTCTGAGCTGAGAATCTCGGTCAGCTGCCTGTGCCGAGGAGGAGGGATGCCCGAAAAAGGGGAGTGCCAGGAGATCAAATGATTGTTTCTCTCCTTCCCCAAAGCAGTCTATGGGTGACCTGAGACCAAAGTTCTCACCTTGTGTGATGTTTCCCTCTCATTTAGAAAGCCTCACCATCGTTTTCGTGGTTTCAGTCCAACTTCCCCTCACCAATTCCAGTGCAACAACTCCTCCGCAACTCAGAGACTGCGTGCTCTTGTCGCCATCTTGGAACCATCCTCCCCATCCAGAGATGGAAATGTCTATCTTTATCAGAGTTATTATCATTATTCTTTTACACATAACATAATTAAAAATTACTGACAGCTCAGTATCCAAGTGGTACCCTAGTAAGGGGAACAGGGACTGTTTCTGACATGAACTCAGTGGTTGGCTCTTTGACCACTCCCCTCATGAGGAGAGAGCATCCTTGCCAGGCTACAGAGGAAGACATTGAAGGCAGTCCTGATGAGATCTGATAAGCCAGGGTCAGATGGAAGGGGAGGAGGATCTCCCCATCAGTGGATTCAGAGAGGGGCATGGGAGGAGAAGAGGGAAGGAGAGTCAGATTGGGAGAGAGGGGGCTATAGCTCGGAAACAAAGTGTACAAACTTTAATTAATATAAAAAACAAAAATTTAATTTAAAAATCACTGATGTTATTACAATATTTAGTATTTTAAAATGACTAGGAGTGGTTTGACATGTTGGCTCAAATATACAAGCACTTGCTACCAACACCAACACCTGCGTTAGATATTAGGATCCTTATAGTGGAAGAAGAGAACCAGAGAAGCAACTATCGCAAGCTTTCCTCTGACCTCCACATGCACCCCATGATATTCAAATACATACACACACACACACACACACACACACACATCAATAAAATATGTAGAATAATGACAAGGAAAGAACAGTGCTGACTGTTTGATTTTGACCAGTGCATGCCATATACGTGTATTAATTTACCACACTGTACCCTTAATAGGTAAGTGTTCTACTAACCAAATAATTTAAAAATATATAAAAATTATCATTTTGTAGTATATTTCTTTCATGTTTTATTTTATCATTTAAAACAATTCTATATGAAAGAATGGGGATCTAGTAAGACCTGGAGAGGGCAGGAGCTCCACAATGAGAGCAACAAAACCAAAATATCTTGGCACAGGGGTCTTTTCTGCGACTGATACTCCAACCAAGGTCCATTCATGGATATAAACTAAAACCCTGCACAGATGTAGCCCATGGCAGCTTAGTATCCAAGTAGGTTCCCTAGGAAGGGAACATGGGCTGTCTCTGACATTAACTCAGTGGTTGGCTCTTTGACACCCCACCACCACCACCACTGGAGGAGCAGCCTTGCCAGACCACAGAGGAAGACATTCCAGTCAGTCCTGATGAGTCCTAATAGGCTAAGGTCAGATGGAAAGAGAGGAAGATCTCCCCTAACAGTGGACTTTGAGAGGGCATGAGGGAGAGATGGTGGGATTGGGAGGGAATGAGGGAGGGGGCTATAGCTGGGATACACAGTAAATAAAATATAATTAATGTAAAAAACTTAATTAAATAAAACAATTCTAAAATTTAAATGTATTTTGATCATATTCTTCTACTTTCCCAAATCCTTTCAGATCCTCTCCTCTTGACTACCCATTCAATTTTAAGTTCTTTCTTAAAGAACAAAAACTTAATAAAATAAAACCAAGAAAACAAAATAAAAATACCCCCCTCATAAAACAAACAAACAAACAAACAAGCACCAACTTTCCAAACTAACCAAAGAGAAGTACACACACACACACAACTGTGGAGGCCATTATATGTCAACTACTCCCAAACACAAAGCCTGTTTGGAGTGGTTGAGACACCCATTGTCACACTCTTGGCAAAAAACTGATTTTACTTCTTCCAGCAGGCATATGTGACAGTTCAGTTGAAGAAACCAGGACCCTCTAAAACAACACAAGCAAACATCGTATCAGTTCACAGAGACTGAAGCTCTGTGCACAGGGCCTGGAAAGTCTGTAGCAGTTCTTCTGCAATTATGTTAAATTTACAGGTTAGTGTTTTTATAAGATTGCTGAGTGAGCAAATGGATGAGTCTCTGATTCTTGTGACTTTTCTTGAGCTCTTTTCCTTCAGTCGCCTTGTCTTGTCCAATCTGAAGTGATAGCTTTAGTTTTTCTTATTTCATGATATACTTTTTAAAATGAATTAATGAATGAATAAAAATGTAGCCATTAGGGAAAAATTATTAATTTAATGTGAAATATTAGGTTACAGAAATAAGGAAGGAAAACATGGCAGCCAGTTTCAAGCTCATCCTATTACTTACTCTCCAATGTTTTACATTTTAATTTTTTCACAATTTATTCATAATATGTCCTGATTGAAGCCCCACCTTCAACTCTCCTGGTCCTGTCTTCTCTCCCTGTTTCCCTCATTCACTTTTCCTAGTTCACTGAAAGAGGGAGTTCTCCACTATTGCCTTCTGCTCATAGCTTCTTAAGTCTCATCAGGACTCCCTGGATCCTCTTCCTCAGTGACCTGACAAGGCCGCATCATCAGGGGCAAGTGATCAAAGAGCAGTCAACTGAGTTCATGATTGAGGCAGCCCCTGTTCCCCTCACTCAGAGATCCACATAAAAACTGAGCTGCTAATTGGCCAAATCTGAGCAAGGGGTCTAGGTCCTCTTCATGCATGGTTCTCCATTGGTGTTCTCAGCAGGATTAACTTATTCTTAAATTAAAAACAAAACAAAAAAACATTGCAAATTTTATGATTTCTTTTTGTTTTTTTTGTTTTAATTTTTTATTATAATTTATTCACTTTGTTTTTCTGCTATGGCCCCCTCCCTGTGTCCTCCCAATCCCACCATCCTTCCCTCTTCTGCTCTATGCCCCTCCCCTAGACCATTGAAAAGGGAGGTCCACCCCCCCCTCCTTCTATCTGACCTTGTCTATCAGGTCTTATCAGGACAGGCTGCATTGTCTTCCTCTATGGCCTGACAAGGCTGCACCCCTAGGGGGAGGTGATCAGAGAGTTTGCCACTGAATTCATGACAGAGACAGCCCCTGTTCCCCTTACTAGGTAGCCCACCTGGAGACTGAGTCTATGGGCTACATTTGAGAAGGGATTTTAGGTCCTTTCCATGCATGGTCCTTGGTTGGTGTATCAGTCTATTTAGGGACCCCAGGGCCCAGATTTCTTTTCTTTCTCTTTCTTTCTCTCTTTCTTTCTTTTGGCACTGGTGGTCTTTTGGAGATCCTGTCCCTCCAGGTTGTTCTATCTCCCCCTTCTTTAATAAGATTCCCTGCACTCTGCCCAAAGTTTGGCTATGAGTCTCAGCCTCTACTTTGATATCTCTATCAGTAGAGTCTTTAAGAGGCCATCTATTTTAGACTCCTGTTCTGTTCCCTGTCTTCTCCTGCTTCCAATATCTATCTCATTTGTCCTTCTGAATGAGGATTGAGCATCTTCCCTAGGGTTTTCCTTGTTGTTTAGCTTCTTTAGGACTATAGTTTTTAGTATGTTTATCCTATATTATATGTCTAATATCCACTTATGAGTGAGTATATACCATGTGTGTTTTTTATTTTTCTGTTTTATCTCACTCAGGATGATCTTTTCTAGTTTCTGCCATTTGCCTGTAAATTTCATGATTTCCTTGTTTTTAATAACTTGAGTATTTTTCCATTATGTAAATGGTACAACAATTTCTGTATCCATTCTTCCATTGAGGGATATCTAGGTTGTTTCCAGAATCTGGCTATTATGAAGAGAGCTGCTAGAAACATGGATGAGCAAATGTCTTGTTGTATACTTCAACATATTTTGGTTATATGCTTAGAAGTGGTGTAGCTGGATCTTGAGGTAGTACTATTCCTAATTTTCTGAGAAAGTGCCAGATTGATTTCCAAAGTGGCTATAAAGTTTACATTTCCACCAGCTATGGAGGAGGCTTCCCCTTTCTCCATATTCTCTCCAGCATGTGTTGTCACTTGAGTTTTTGATGTTAGCTAGTCTGATGGGTGTAAGGTGAAATCTCAGAAAAATTTTGATTTGCATCTCGCTGATGACTAAGGATGTAAACATTTCTTTAAATATTTCTCTGCCATTCAATATACCTCTATTGAGAATTTTCTGTTTAGTTCTGTTCCCCATTTTTTAATTGGGTTACTGGTTTCTTGTGTTTAACTTAAGTTCTTTATATATTCTGGATTTTAGTCCTCTGTCAGATATAGGGTTGATGAAGATTCTTTCCCAGTCTGTAGGCTGCCTTTTCATTTTGATAACTCTGTCCTTTGCTTTACAGAAGTTTTTCAGTTTCATGAGGTCCCTTTTATTGATTGTTGAGCTTAGAACCTGTGCTATTGATGTTCTGTTCAGGAAGTTGTCTCCTGTGCCAATGAGTTCAAGGCTCTTTTCCACTTTTTCTTCTCACAGGTTTATGCTGCCCGGTTTCATGTTTAGGTCTTTGTTCCATTTGGACTTTTCTTTTGGGCAAGGTGATAATTATGGATCTATTTGCATTTTTCCACATGTAGACATCCAGTTAGACTAGCACCAGCCCCAAATGAGACCAATAGAGTCAAAACAAAAAACAAACACACACACAAACTGGGCCTTGGGGGCACTGCAAAGACTGATACCCCAACCAAGTCATAGACTCAGTCTCTAAGTGGGCTGCCTAGCAAGGAAAGCAGGTGCTGTCTCTGGCAAGAACTCAGTGGCTGGCTCTCTGATCACCTACCCCAGGGATTCAGGGGGGCAGCCTTACCAAGCCACAGAGGAAGACAATGCAGCCAGTCTTGATGAGACCTAATAAGCTAGGGTCAGATGGAAGGGGAGGAGGACTTTCCCTATCAGTGGACTTGGGGAGTGGCATGGGAGATGAGGAAGGGAGGAAGAGATTAGGAGATGAGAGAGGGTGCCACAGCAGGAACATGAAGTGAATAAATTGTAATAAATAATATTTTTTAAAAACTGAAAAAAATCCTAAGCAGCTCTTTCTACACTGATTGCAATCACCGTGAATCAGTGAAATTTGTTCCCTCATGTAAAATTCAATATAGTTCAATTGATAGCTCTCCTTTGTTTACAGATTTTCACTTGCAAGAACAGACTTAATTTGTTTTGAAGCTGTAGTATTTGCTTCAGATTTTCCTATGAAAGCATTACTTCTCTTTATTAGACTCTTTCCCACCCAGATATAGACTGTGTTGACAATTTAGATTGCTACCTTTTTCCTTATAATTTAATTTATTAATTTATTTCTTTTAGTGCTTGTATATCATAATTAGAGTTTTTGTAGGCAAGTACTGTATCAATTACGTGTTTCTGGAGGTGCTTGAATCCATCTACTTCTGCTCCTGTTTTGTTTTGGTTGTTGTTGTTGTTCACAATTATTTTTAGGGAGGGTCTCACTAAACTCAAGTTGAGTTTACATTTACTCTACATCTATGGATAGTTGGAATTTCTTGTGTTTTTCCCTCAGCTCCCTGAGTTGATGCAATTAAAGTTCCACACTTCTAGGACCTGTTTTCTGTATAGCTATTAACCATGTTCAGTAAGAGTGAGCATACACAATGTAATCAATAGCACTATTTCAAACTAGAAAGAGTAACTCTCTAGAATTCAAGTAGGTGCTTTAAAAAGTACATAGAACTGCCAGTGGCTATCTGGAATCCATTTACAACACAAGAAATGCATTGGAAATATCACTATTTAGTGTAGTTGCTCTATAGTAGCAACTGTGGATTTATAAATAGAAAAAAATGTTTAACCATGTGAAACTGTTGGTTAGAAATTTGGATTCTTATCTTAGGATTTAGGATAAGAAAATTCAATTTATTTATTTATTTTGTTTAACAAAAGTCGGGAAGTATAAGCATTATTCCTTGCTAATCTCCAACACTGTTCAGTTTTATGTGGCTTTTTAATGTCACTGTGATGTGACTTTGAACTTGCTATGTAGGGTTTCACCTTCAACAGGGACAATTTACACACACACACAAATACACACACACACACACACACACACATACACATACACATATATATTTTAAATCGCCAAGTTGTGCTACAAACACCACATGGTATTTTCTAAAATCATTATTGCAAGTGTGTTGTGTATGGAACAAGGCTTGGCTCCATTGTAGCAGGCTGGATTTAAAAAACATTTATGTCATATGTAGTTGAATCAGAGGCATTAAAGAAGCCAGGGTGAGCCAAAAATTATATCATCTAATCATCCAGAGACTGTTATAGTAAATTTAATGGATTTTTCTTAGTAGTTTTCAGTTACAACAAATTACTTATACTTTCAATCTACTGTTTGCTCAGTAACATATTATGCATGCTTAGACACACAAAATTCATATTTGAATTTTTATTCATGTTATACATATATAAGCTATGTATTTGAAGTAATGATATTCACCTAATCATCATCTATTGACAGATATATTTTAACAACTTTATAATTAAACAATTTGATAAACATGTTGAGTGCCAATCAATACATGAGGGGTCAGAGAGAATGAGGGTGCAGTCATGGGAGAAGTAACATCTGTTACACAATCAAAGATATATTAAATAGTAATAGCTATTTTCAAAATCAAATAATATATGCAGAGTATTAATACTCTTACTGAAGAATTTTAAATATGGTATTATAATGGCTAAAGTTGGATAAAACATTAAAGAGTACAGTCTTAGGAATGTGAAGGGAAACTATTATGTCTTGAAAGTTGATGAGGAGAATGCTGCAAGAACAGAGGGAAGGGTAATCTGAGATTAGACTGGAAAAACAATACAAGGATAATTCCTTTACTAATTTTTTTTACACCAGTCTAATAGGATATGAAGAATATAGTATCTCCAGAGTTTCCTTATGAAAAATATTACTATTCCAAAACAAAAACTCATGTTTAACCACTGAAAAGGTTAATGCTAGGCTACAAGAAAACAACATAGTACCAGAGTTTCAAGTTCCAGTTGTGTGAAGGGAGGAATATGAGAGATTAAAATAAATTTAAGGGAAAACAAAGTGTCTCAGAGGGAGTAGACACTTGCCTGTATATGTGATGAGCTGAGTTCTACCACTTCCTGAGAGTCACATGGTGGAAGAAGATAATCAAATCCTGCAAGTTGTTATTAGACTTACATATGCCCTTGTACTACATACACACACACACACACTAAATATCTAGAAAAATATAAATCTATTTACTGGTGCTGGAGAGATGGCTCAACGCTTTTAATTTGTTACTATTATTTTATTTTTTCCACTTTATTCATTTTATATCCCAATTTTAGTTCCCTTCCTCATCTCCTCAGGGCTCCATACTCAGTTCCTCTTCTCTGCCCCCCCCCATCCCTTTCCCCTAGTCCACTGAAAGGGAAAGTTCTCTTCCCCCACCATAAAAAGCACTTACTGTTATTGCAGAGAACTGTGTTAGTATCTCATCATCTACATTGGGTAGATCACAACTACCTGTAGTCACTGCAACTTTATTTCAAGGGGATCTCACATCCTCTGACACCCTCATACCTGTAAAGCCTGTATGAGTACATGTATGTATGTATATATGTGTTCAGATGCACGCATTCACATAAAATAAAAAATAAACAAGCCTTTAAAAAGGAAGAAAATATCAATTTAGAAGAAAACTGTAAGATTTATGACTGGGAAATATTAATTATTATTAACACAAAAAGTGTGGGTAATTGAGGACATGATATGGTGGGAGGCAGTATTCACTGGTCTTTGCATGTTTTTATATTAGTCATGTGTCCTATATTTGGCTTTTGTTGTGATGAGAAACATCATGATCAAAAGAAACTGAGGTAGGAAAGGATTTAGCTTATACTTACCGTACGTACCTCATACTAGCAGTCTAGCATGAAATTATTCTTTGAGAATTCAGCTGACTCTGTTAAAAATGACATTAATGACACAGACTATGTTTACTCTACTCAGCCCTACAGGTGTGTTTATCTCTACCCCAAATGCACAAAAATAAATTCTATTTTCCTCTGTTCATTTGAGTAGAAAATACCCCCAAATACCTAGATTTTTCATTTGTGTAAAGAAACTGAAGAACAAGAATGTATCATAGAACTGTGCTAAGAGAAATCATGATCAGAGCTATCCCAAGCATTCAAATGCTTTCTGATTTTTAACAGTTTCAACAAGAAGGATGACAGGAAAGCATTCTGATAATGTGTTAAGGTGGCTTTCTTACTGCATAACTTGTCTCTTATGAGAGAAGATGGGACAATTACAGCTAGAAGATCAGAAAGCAAAGAGGTTGAAATCCTCTCTGGCAGTCTGCTTTTCCTTATGGCCTGACTGAATCAATAATAAATATATAAAGTTAATGTTTGTGATAGTGAGGTGACTTGGAAGGCAGGAGATAAGCTCATAAGGATATAACTGGAGAAATACAAGATCTTAATCTCTAAAGACCTTGGACAACTCATTTAAACCCCCAAGTTCCTTTTGATATAAAATAAAACTACTTTTCCTCTTGGTTAAGCCATGGACTCTTTACCAAACCACAAACCTATATTCCAAAGAAAAGATAAAGTAGATACTCTCAGTCTATCATCATAAATCTTGATTTAGTCATCCTAAATTTTCAAAGCTTCCCAAACAATGCAGCAAAGTTTAAACTACGAGTGTGAAGGTTTGTGAAAAGAGGGGAGATTATTAAAGCTGAAGATGATTGTTAGATTGTATATATATTTTCCGTTGGTGGATCCAGGTATATTTATATATTTTTTATTTGTGTATACATGTATAAGGGATTATTCATGTATACTACAATGTACTGCGGATGTCAGAGGACAGCTTGTTGGAGTTGATTCTCTCCTTTTACCACAGGGTTCCTTCTGTTATCTCATAGGGTTTGTTGAGAGCTCCTCATCCTTTGAGCCATCTTCACACCTCATTCTGTATGTTTGTATCTCTTTGTTAAACTCAAATAAATATTTTTCTGCAGTTAATATCAGTTTCATATATTGAATATGTTACAAGTATTTTGTTATTGAAAAACTTTTTTCACACAATATATTTTGATCATGGTTTCTCTTCCACTGCCTCCTTCCATACCTTTCCCACCATTTATTTCTCTTTCTCTTAGGAAAAAATCGTACAAACAAACAAAAATAAGCCATGAAGGAAAGGGAAAAATACAAGAAACACACACATATAATGAAAAAACATAAATCCAAAAAAAAATCAAAACAAAAAGAACAAGATCAATAAGATAAAAAAAATACCAAAACCAAGCAAATTAATCAAATTTCCATAAAAATACGACTGAGTTTGTTTTGTTTTGTGTTATCCAACTACTCCTAGGCATGAGAGTACATTGAAGAAAATTAATTTTACCTTTGCCACTGGGTGTCAATTGCAAATAGCTTCTTGATTAGGAGAGGGATCCATGTCTACTTTACACTTTCAGTTCCTAAGCCCCATCTGACTTTAATCTGTGAAGGTTTTCATGTGCATTGCCACACTCTCTTTGCGATCATATGTGTATCAGTGCAGTTGTGTCTGGAAGAAACTGTTCTCTTAGAGTCATACATCGCTTTTGTCTTTTACATTTTTCCCCAATCCTTCAACATATCTGTCTGAGTCCTGCGGGAAAGGTTTTTGTTTTTAATAAATCCCATTTAGGATTAAATGCTCCAAAGTGTCTTATTGTTTGTGCATTTTCCAGTGATGGGTTTCCTTTTTAGATCCTATCTACTCCAAGAGGGAGATTCTTAGATAACAGTTGAGTGACACACTGATGTGTAAGTATAGCAGGACAGTTATATTTGGTTTTCCCTTAGGTCACTATAGAAATGTCAGAAATGGGCGCCATCTTATGGAGTTTTCATTAAATCCACTAAGAGAGTGCTTGTTAACTCCAAAAATACTTGTGCTATTTTTCCACCAGTATGTCTTGAAGAAAGGTCACTATTGTAGATCAGAGGGTTTGTAGCTGCTCAGTCATTACCTTCATCCTCTGGTACTATTCTTTTTTAATTAATTAATTTATTTTTGTATCAATCGCAGGTTAGGTACTTTGCATCCCAGGCATAGCAGCCTCCCTCATTCCCAACCACACCCTCCCTCATCTCCTTCCTCCCCGCCCACTCCAAGTCCACCAACAGGGGAGGACCTCCTCCCCTTCCATCCAACCCCAGCTCATCCTGTCTCCTCAAGGCTGGCTGCAATGTCCTCCCCTGGGATCTAGCCAGTCTGTCACTCCCTGGCATGTATGGGGGAGGGTCAAAGAGTCAGCCATCAAGATCGTGACTGAAACAGTCCCTGTTTCCCTGAATAGGGTCTTCAGTCCTACACCTAGCTATCATGGGCCCCATCTGAGCAGGGGTTCCAGGCCATATTCACACATGGTCCTTGATGGTAGAAACTGTCTCATACAAGACCCCTGTGCCCTGCTCAGTTTGGTCTTTGTGGAGCTCTTAATCTCCCCAAGACTCAACAA
>JAQQSO010005068.1:0-12310 GCA_028658305.1 Pachyuromys duprasi | reverse complement strand
ATTAAGTACCCTTAAATCACACACTTGGGGACTGAAAACTCGTATATACTAACGTTGGTATGTGGCTAGATACTCTGGAAAAGGTGAAGTCTTGTAGGTTGCTTGAGAAGCAGCTCTGGAAACTATTTTAAGTTTGCTTTCTCTTCTTTTCAGGCTTTGTTTCTTGAACAAGAGGCTTTTTACTCAGAGCAGAGGACTGTCTCAAGGATCCCTGTACAAAGTACATGAACCGTTACACATACGTGAAGGCAAGCCTGATCATTTTTAACCTTTTATGCCCACATGATGAAAAAGCCCATTTTAGGGGAATGGGAGAAGAGGATGGAAGGGGAGGACCAGAGAAGAGCAGGGAAGAGGCTGTGGTAGGGATTTAAAGTGAATAAATAAGTAAATTTTTAAAAAAACGAAAAAGAGAAAGCCCATTTTCCTTGGTAGGTACACAGAATGCTAGTTTAGAGGTAATGAAACATGCATGTTAAAGATTTATATTTAATTAATTACTGTATATGTGGGGTTGGATATGTGTAGATGAATACCTGTGCAGGTTGAAGCATCAGCTTTTCTTGTTGTTGTTAACAAGTGGTTCTGAGGCACCTGATATAGGTACTGGGAACTGAATTCAGTTCTTCTGCAAGAGCACCACATGCTCTTAACCACTGTCTTATCTCTCCATCTGTGAGGTATACATGTTAACTGTTGATGTTTCATATGCATCTTATTTATAAAATACTGAAGAGAGTTCACATAATAGCTTGAGATAGGTATCAGAGTGAGAATCTGAGTTGTTCCTAGGAGCCTTGGGGACTGAGCTTTTCTTATTTCCACTTTCTGTATAGAAGTACAAAAACTAGACCACACATCTAGTGCATGAGTAAGGAATGAGCCTGCCATTTGTACCAATACTTGCCTGGAGTTATGTTAGAGGGACCTTGTCAATATATGCTTAACCGCAGTTAATTTCACTTACTATTATTATTTGCAGACTATGGCATGCCTTAGAAATTAGGAGTACTTATTAAAATTGTGACCTCTTTAAAGGGTTGAGAGAGAGAGAGAGAGAGAGAGAGAGAGAGAGAGAGAGAGAGAGAGAGAGAGAGAGAGAGAGAGGAATGTATATAAAGTTGAAAATTCTTGGTGCTCAGGACCTACCACTCTTTACACTGACCAAACTAGTGAGAAGTATATTATGTCAGAGAGCATCAGTAGTCCTTACACTGTTTGGGCTATTTTGTATACATTTTTTTTTACTCAGGAGGAATTTCATAAATAAGGTAAGTTACTAATGGTTATGTTTTGCAATTCTTCATGACTTAACTGTAATTAGTGCACCAAGTTGGTGATATATACTCAGCAGTCTGACAGAAAATCCACTACTTCATGAGATCACATCTTATTCTAACCATAACTGGGTTTTGATCATTTAATTATTGAACAACTATAGCTACATTTATTTTCCCAAGCCTGGAATGCGCATTTTCAAATGTTATGACAAAAACATTATTTGAAATATTGTATGTTTATTTTCTAATTTCAATTTGCTCCTGATTATTTAATTATTTTCCCGTCTCCATATAGCATGTTTAACTACCCATGTGAATCATGGTGTGTGGTAATTAATATCAGTTTTACTCTTCAGTACTTAACATTTTGTTTTAAGTTAATTCACTCTTGCTCAGTGGACATTGATTAATTAAATTACACTCTTTGCAGGGATGAGAACATGAGGTTTATCCCTAGTACCCATGTCAAAAAACCTTATGTTATGGCATACAACTGTAATCCTAGCACTGAAGACAGGAAGCCATATGGATGGATATAAACAAGCCTCAGTAATTGCCAAAAATTATGTTAATTTGTACTAAGGAAACAGTATAATTGTGAAAGCAGAGGTCTGATCCCTCTCCTGAGCTCTTTGTTGTGGCATTGAATGGGAATTCATGAATCTTTTGATACTTTTTGAGTATGTGAGCATCTTCACTTAGTTCCTGCGCATCTTTTCCTAACCTATTTCTTTGTTCCATGGAGTAAAGTCTGTTGTTTTTTTCAGTTCGGAATAAGCTGCGGGAGATAGTAGGTGTATCCACAAATTGGAGGTAGGTACTTTTGTGTTTCAACCCCAAGGGATCTGATAGGGGGAAAGGAACAAAATCTTAACTTATAAATCAGTTGATACATCATCACTGTGAAAGAATGTGATTTATTTATACTGTGCATTTTCAAAACTTGTTTAGGTAGATTCATTGATTCTCATATGGAACATTGTGATATTTTTAGGAAATATTCCAGTGTTTACATACAATGAAACTGAAAGTCAGAGTTGAAACTTGAAGTCAAGTCTTCTGGCTTTAATATATTATATAATTTGACCCCTTTATTAAAAGGTTCATGGCCTGGGAGAGTTCTGTGGTTTGGGCGATGGGTGGGGCACCGCTTGGCCCGTGCCTAGACCTCCTTTGCTGAGAAGGCAGGGAAGGCCAGATCAAGGTCATGCACTGTTTGTGGGACCCCATCTCAGTCTGGGAGGTTGAGAAAAGGCTTAGATGGATAGGTTAGGGGCACTCACTAGCCTAATTTCCAGAAGGGGCTTGCAGATAGGTTGCTTCCTGGAGGAAGTCTAGAGGTTGGTTGAGGTGCAATACTAAGTGGCCAGATTAGCCCAAAGCAGTGCTTGTGAGACCTGGGATAGATCTGGTAGGTTGCAGAAAAACAAGGATAGGGTTGTAGGAGGTACTCACCAGGCTAGTCCCTAGAGAACGACCTCCAACATCTGGGTATAGAGTTGGGTGGTGAAGGTGGAGCAAAAGGACCTGTGGGTAGATTCAGGTAAGACAGGTCCTGCTAGAAGTCTAAAGATTTCCTGGGGTGCAGGAGGAGGTGGTCAGAATAGGATTTAAGTGTTTAAAACACCATCAAAGTGAAACAAAAGTTTTTTAAAAGTTGCACCTGATTTTGTTTTTGACTCTTCTCTGCCCAATCTAAATTGACAATTCACATCTACATTTTCCCCCAGGAATTTGGCTTTCAAAGGGCTAAGCTATCTGTGTTGAGTGTTTCACATTCTCAATTTAACTTTTTTTCTCTGACTTGAGTAAGTTTTATAAGCTAAACTTTTGGCAATAATAGTTTATCATTTAAACTTAGTAGGACTTTTTATGTAATTGTGCGGTTAACATTTTAGTTTCCTGTTTTGTTTTTTTCTCTTTTGTCTTTTACTTTACTCTTATCTTTTCTTCTCCTTTTGTCTTTTAAAAATGTTTTTTTTGAGCCAGGCAAGTTTATAATACCAGCACTCTAGAAGGCAGAGGCAGTCAGATCTCTGTGAGTTCAAGGCCAGCCTGTTCTGCAGAGCCAGTCCAGGACAGCCAAGGCTACACAGAGAAATCCTGCCTCGAAAAAAACAAAAAACAACAACAAAAAGTGTTTTCTTCCTTTTTGCCTTCATTTGCCTACTTTTATGGGTATCATTCTTTTTTTTCTCATTTGTCTCTTTTTTTGAAACTGAAGGGAGGGGATAGAGGAGGGAGAAAGAGAAGAGAAAGGAAGAGGAAATTGAGACTATGAGAACAAATACAAGCACGATAGGACACAGAATCTGACAGTTATCATCCTGTCTCTTGCCTTTTCTCCTCTCTCATGCTTAGTATTAAACTCAGGACTTTGCATATGCCAAGCAACTGTTCTACTACCAAGCTATGGAGCTAGTATGCTAGTATGAACAAGCCTTTTCTTGTCTTTCTTTTTTCTTTTTCTTTTTTTGGTTTTTCGTGAAAGGGTTTCTCTTTGTATCCCTGGCTGTCCTGGACTTACTTTCTACCAGGCTGACCTTGAGCTCACAGAGATCCCCCCCCCCCCCCCCGCCTCTGCCTCCTGAGTGCTGGGATTAAAGGCATGCGCTACCGCCACCTGGTGGATAAGCCTTTTATTTCATAAAAGTATTTTATGTGGATTGGGCTTTTCCCTGCATTTATGCATGTGCACTAAGTGTGTGGAGTCCCTGAGGAGGGCAGAAGGTGGAATCAGGTCTTCTGGAACTGAAGTTGCAGATGGCTGTGGACCATTGTGAGTGGTGTCAAATCTGAGTCCTCTGTGCAAGCAGCCAGGGCTCTTAACCACTGGGTGATATCTCAGACTCCTGGAAAAACTTTTTGACCCATTGACTCTGTGGCCCATTTAGATGTGTCTATATCCCTAAGTATGTATTTCTTATGTATATGCCTGGTTCCCAGCTATCTCAGTTGGTAGAGCATGAGACTCTTACCTACAACCCTAAAATGTCATCAGAAATGTTCAATTTCCCCAATTGGTTCATGGGAAGGGAGTGAAGAAATTTCTCCCATTACCATGTCTGACTGTCCTGTTTGAGGGGATGGGTACTGGAATTATAGGACAGCACTGTTCTTGTTTTATGAACCTTACCTTTTCTTCTCAGAGACCATGTAAAAGCAATGGAGGAAAGGAAGTTACTTGATAATTATTTGGCTAAATCACAGAAAGACCTACCACCGAAGAAAATGAAGGACAGTTACATTGAAGTTCTCCTACCTTTAGGTAGTGATCCTTCACTACGAGATAAATATTTGACTGTTCAAAACACAGTAAGGTAAAACTTTTATTTTCATTGTTATTTTTAATTTTTTTTAAAACAACTACTGTGAGATACAATAATAAACCTTATAGTTCATCTATTTAAAAGGTATGCCTAGTTTTAGTATAGTAAAAGAGTTGTATAAGTATTACTAGAGTCAATGTTAGAGTCCTTTCTTTATCTCAGGTGAATTATGGGAAATCATTGTGATTTTTATTTAATTCATATTTTGCTGTATTTCACAGATTCGGCAGGATTCTTGAGGATCTTGACAGCTTAGGAGGTACTGGTGTTTGTATTCCTAATAACAGTCACAAGTAGACAATGAATTCTTGAAAAAAAAAAAGGCCATTTTTTTTTTTTTACCCTGCACATATGAGAGTATTCTGAAAGAGCAAAAGAAAAATTCTATTGTCATATTGTTTTTCTTATAATATAGATTTCTCTTTAATGGAGTTATCATCCAAATGAGCCTTATTTATGATGATTTTTAGTTGTAAAATTTACAACTAACTTGAACCTGGGAATTGAAACTGGGGCCTCAAGCATGTTAAGCACACACTCTAGATGTAATTCTGTCTGCAGTGTCAGGGAATACTATTTTCTAGGTATGACATGGCCGTTGTGCTCTTGAAATTTCAGCAAGGTATTGACTGTATAAGGCCTATATAACAGTGGGCCCTTGGGCATTCCATCATAGAGCGGTAACGAATCTAGGTGACTCTGCCTCTTCTGGATGCTCTATATACAGTTAACTGTTGCTAGGCAGAAGGGACTTATGAGGCCCCACCCCCTGAGGATCTAGAGACAGTTAATGACTGCTGGGAAAAAAGAGAGGTTTTCTTTTTTTCTAATTATTATTATTATTTGTTTTTTTTGAGACAAGGTTTCCCTATGTAGCCATGGCACTAGCTGAACTAGCTCTTTAAACTAGCTTGGCTTCAAACTCAGAGAGATCCACTTGCCTCTGCCTCCCAAGTGCTGGGATTACATCCCCTCCCTTAGATTGAGACATTTTCTTCATTGGTGTAGTCACTAGCATATTGTGCTGTTTTCAAATAAATAATCCTTCACATATGTCCATTTAAGCACCCCAAATTAACTCATTGGGTCACTACAATTTTTAAGACTTTTAAAGACAATTTACAGATGCCATATAAAGAATTATTTTCCTTGAATCCTATGTGAGAAAGTAAATTGAAGACCACCATGTATTTTAGTGTACATTTCCTATAAAGAAAGACATCTCTAGCTGGGTGTGGTGGCACACAACTTTAATCCCAGCACTCAGGGAGGCAGAGGCAGATGGATAGCTGTCAGTTCAAGGTCAGCCTGGTTGACAAAGCAAGTCCAGGACAGCCAAGGCTATAGAGAGAAACCATGTCTTGAAAATCCAAACCAAACCAAACAAACAAAACAAAACTGAGTCTTCTCCATGGCCTCCTGGATTTTTTAAAATGTGTATTCCATAATTCTTTGAGCACTTAACTTTCTGACCAGTAAGACATTCTAGATTCATCTTCTCTTTTCTCTGGCCCAGCCAGACAGTTAGTCAAATCTCCAGGGGATCATGGTTCTTTTTAATGGAGAACAACATTTAGGAACCAAGTTCTATGTGCTAAGAGTAGTCGTTGCTACTGATTGTCACTATTCCTGTATCCTCCCTTTTGGGTGAGTTGGGATATTATATCCATGTATGTATGTTTACATTTGTTTACTTATTGATCTCTCTGTATATGGAAACTGGTTTTCTTCTGGTAGGTTCAACTTTAATTTAGCATTCTATGGTTTGCATTTATATATTTATAATTTCTTTTCCCAGTTAACTCCATTATTCTTAATATGTTTACTAACTTGACCAGCTTCCTGCATGTAACCCATTTACCAGGGCCACTGCCAGAATTCCTCATGGTCATGTCCCTTACCTCGCTTGGACTCTGATACCCTAAAACCAAGTCCTTTCTGCACAGTCATCCTCTTCATTGTGCTTAAGCTGCAACATGCTGCCATTGCTTTTGTCATCTCTCTGCTTGAGTATTGATCCTACTCATTCCACTTGGGCTGCCTGCTCCAGGCTGCTTTTCTTATTCCCTCCTAATAACTTTCAGACTGAACTGTTAGTAAAGGGCTTGGAAAGACCCTGATATTTCTTAAAGTACAGAGATGAGACTGCTTAGATGAGTGAGAAGAACATACAGCAAGAGGAAAGTGGACCAGCTACATTGAAATGTTGTTTGTTCAGAGTTGAGGATTGAATTCACACATGCTTAACTAGCACTCTATCACTGATGTATAACCCCCTAGAGGAGACTGCTTCTCATCTAGGTTAGTTAGAAATTCTTACTGTTATTGAAAAATTATACACATTTATATTTGTATATCTTACTTTGGTTTACTTAACTGTCCGTCTGTTCAAAAACTCCTTTGCCATTACCCTTAATTTTCTTTTTTAAATTCTTACAGTTTGTGTGTGTGTGTGTGTGTGTGCGTGTGTGTGTGTGTGTAAATAGGTAATCAAAGGACTGCTTGTGGGAATTGGTTCTCATTTTCTGCCTTGTACATTCTGGAGACTGACCTGAGGTTATCAGGCTTAGCAACAAGTGCCTTTAGCACTTGCTGACTCTATCCTTGTGTTCTCCTTCATTACCTCCTGTCGACTGCCAATCCCTTCCACTTGTTCTCTTAATACTCCTATGTTTTTCTTCAAGGAGGTTGCTATATCACTTATGCCTTTTTCTTTGTATCCCAAACCGTTTCCCAATTTGACTTTTCCTCATGTCATAAATATCAAAATTCTCCATCTTAAAATGAAAAGTAGATAAAATCCCCTTCTCTTAAATACTCCTCCACTTTCTTTCCCCTTCCCTTTATTGCTCATTTTTTTTTCTGGACATATTTAGAAATCTTGTTTCATTGCCCTTTATCATGACCTTGTTAGACTGTTCTGTTCTGGTATCCCTTCTTCTGTGCCATTGAAAGTGTTCTTACCACACTCACCATTGCCCCCTCCATTGCACAGTCTACTGAGTATTTCCCCTTGCTTACTTGATATTTTTTGAGATTTCTGATAATCCCCCACCCCATTCTTGGTCTCTGGTGACATTTCTTCTTGCCTCTTTGGCTATACTTTTCCAGTCTTTATAGACTCCTCTTTCTCTGTTCATTCATTAAATGTTGGCTGTACCAAGATTTTTGCCTTCTGTACCTTTGAAGGCTACCTTTTCACATTCTATATTAATAATCTCGATTATTTTGAGCCCTTCAGTTGTTATGAGTATGCTGAATGCCTGTACAACTACATTTTCTGACTTCCTATGAGTTCCAGGTTATATTCCTGTCTACTGGAATCATTCTTTGGATGTTCTATTAGGCTTCTCAAATTCAGCATTTTGGTCTGGGGGTTATAGCTCAGTGATAGAGTGCTGGTTAAGCTTGTGTGGAATCAATTCCCAACTCTGAACAAACAAACAAACAACATTTCAATGCAGTTGGGGCATTTTCCTCTCTTGCTGTATGTTTTTCCCTCACATCTAAGCAGGAAATATCTTTTTTTTAATCTCCTGAATCTTTTCATCTCCAGTTCTACTAGTATGATCACAGGTCAGACTCACAAAGATTTCTGGGAACCTGACAAGATTTTAAATGGAGTTTCTTACCTTTAACATTTCATGCCCTAATATACCCTTTAATGGGTATATGGATGAAAGAATTAACTGTCATTCAGCAAGAATTATTGAGCAGTCTTTGCCCTGAGGATGAGTGAGACCCATTTAAGGAGATCATGGTGGGAAAACCAGGAGCACCAATCAATGCATTGCTGTAATGCAAATTTAAATTCATAATTGTAAGGCACATAAAGCCATACCAGGCAAATATATATTGTGTGTTAAGATGTAGAAAATAAGTCAGACAGGGGTGGTGCATGCCTTTGTACCCAGTACTCAGGAGGCAGAGGCAGGTGGATCTCTGAGTTTGAGGCCAGCCTGGTCTACAGAGTGAATTTTAGGACAGCCAAGGTGGTTTTGAAAAACCACCACCACCACCACCAAAAAAAAAAAAAAAAGATAGAGAAAGTATACAGAGGACTGCAGGACAGCGTGAGAACCAAGAGTGTGACCGGGAAAAAGGCATAGCCGAGTAAAACAATAGCATCATGATTAGGAAGAATTTGGAAGGGAAACAGGGAGCCGAGTCCTTGTGCTTCCCCCCTCTCTTTTAGGGCATTTGCTTGATACTGTAGGACTTGTCCTCAGTTCTTACTCTGATTTAACACTGTTTTCTTGCTGTGATGACAAGCTGCTTATTGGGGCTGGGCTTTGGAATTTGGTTTCCTTACTAAATCTGCAAGTAAGAGAAGAGTCAAAGTTAAGGATCTTCAGACTGATTCAGTTTATAAAATCTTTGAGGTCAAGTATAATAGAGTGGCCAGTAATCCCAGCCACCTAAGAGATGAGGCAGGGGCTGGAGAGATGGCTCAGTAGTTAGGAGCTCTAGCTGCTCTTGGAGAGAAGTCAGGTTTAATTTTCAACATCTACATGGCAGGTCATAACTGTCTGTATGTAATTCTAGTTCCAGGGAATCCATTGCCCTCTTCTCACCAACTGCTGGCTAGCTGTATGTCAACTTGACACAAGCTTAAAGTCATCACAGAAAAGGGAGCCCCAATTAAGAAAATACCTCTATAGGATTGGGCTGTAAACAGGACTGTAGGGCATTGATTGACCGGGGAGAGCTTGACTGGGGAGGGTCCAGCCCATCGTGGGTGGTATCGTCCCTAGGCTTGTGGTCCTGGATTCTATAAGAAAGCAAGCTAAGCAAGCCACCAAGCAATGACTCTCCATGGCCTCTGCATCACTTCCTGCCTCCAGGTTCTAGTCCTGCTTGACTTCTTGTCTTGACTTCCTCCAATGATGGATTATGATCTGGAAGTGTAAATCAAGAAACCCTTTTCTCCTCATTTTACTTTTAGTCATGGTGTTTCATTACAGCAATAGAAACACTAACTAGGACAGACTTCTGCAGCTTCCAATGTAAGTGTGTTACAAATACATACACTTAGGCACATACACATACACATTAAATGAATGAATTGTTTTAAGGAGGGAAACATGACTTTGCCAAGCCTGGAGGCTTACATCTATAATTCTAGTACTTAGAATGATGATATATATATATATATATATCTCCCAGGCTGTTCTCAAACCTGTACTGACAACAGAATGAGACCTTGTCTCAGTTAACCATAAGAAAAAGTCTTTGGTTCTAGGATAAGATCATTACTTGAGTATTAAGGGATTTTATCCAAAATAAAACCTTTTGTCAATTTCAGAGGGGGAATTGTAAATGGATAAAATAATTCTGCTTTTCTGTTCTTTTATACTCTTCTGGTTTCCTGCAGTTCTTATTTGCTACATGCACACCAAAGATAATTCTATCAAGATGTCTCCTTTATCAATAGTTACAGCCCTGGTGGACAAGATTGGTAAGCAAGATCAGCTTCCATGCATACTTAGAATTTTCAGTAATTATAAGTATTATTGGGATTGGGGAAAACTATTTTCTTTGTAGGGGATATTAATGCATATATGAAATTATCTAGAATATAACATGTTTATACAATTAAATGAAAGAGTTATACTTGATTCCAGTTTTTATAGTCTTTGCATGGTTTCCAGTATTTGGAAGGACAGATTTCTTTTGTATGCCTTTTTATAAATTTTGAAGATAAATACACAAAGCTTGTCAGCTTTTCAAATGGTATTGTCCACCTGTACTACAGACTATTCTGATATGGTTTGTATGGATCTTGACTTTCTATTTTGCAGATATGTGTAAACAGAGCTTAAGCCCTGAACGGGACATTAAATTCATTGGTCATGTTAGCTGGGTTGGAAAGACATCCATGGAAGTGAAGATGAAAATGTTCCAGGTGTGTATGTACCCGAAGATCCCCCACTGTTCAAATATAATCAGCTATTCTCACTTGAAGAAAAGCTGTCTGTATTCATGGACAGATATGAAGTTTACAGCTTCAAAACAATTGACAGCTCAAGGGGAGTTAGCATCTTTCTTTTGCACAAAACACATTATCTGCTATTTATGTTTAATGTATATTACTTTATAATCATACAGCTGTACATTAAGTTGCTTGTTTCTGACTTTGGCCTGGAGGATTTCACAAAAGTCTAAGATGTAAATTGGATTAATTACTGTATTACTTTCCTGGGGCTGCTGTACCACAAAGCACCATAACTGGAGGCTTAAAAATCCCTGCAATTTATTGTTTAAATTTGGAGGCTCTGACTCCCAGAACAAGCGGTCAACAGCAGAATCACATTCCCTAAGAAACGTGCTGGAGATTATCTTTGCTTACCTCTTCTTGGGTTCGGGAGGCTTTTCTGCTTTAGTTATTGCATTTTTTTCATGTGTCTCTATTTCTATGTCTTTTCTCTTACTAATATGCTAATTATATTGAATTGAAGGCCCACTCTGCTCCAATATGAAATCATTGTACTTTACCCTGTTTTGTTTTTTTGTTTTTGTTTTTGTTCTTTTTGTGTTGAGAGAGAGGACTTCATGTAGTCCATATTGGCTTTGAACTGGTCCTCAAGAATGTGTTAGTATCTGATGGTGAAATAGCTGGTGGTGGCTTTGCTGTTGGCAGTGCTAGTGAGGCATCCTTACAGAAGCAGTTGGAGGCTTTTGTTTTGTTTTTCTGAGACAAGTCCATCTCCTGTAGTGTAGGCTGGCTTCAAATTCCTCATTCTCCTGCCTCTACTCCTCAAGTGCTTGGACATAAGCATTTGCCAGAATGTCTGGGCTAGTTTTCGGGAAACAGACCCTCACTGTGTAGCACAGGCTTTTATGAAACTCATAGCAATCCTCCTGCCTTAGCTTCACAATTTCTGGAATTATATGCATGAGCTGCTAAACCTGAAATTTATTTTATTTTATCTAATTATGTCTGTAATGTCCCTGTTTTCAAATATTCCCACCTGTAGGTCTGGAGGTTAGAAGTTCTTTATACCTTTTGGAGAATGAAAGACAGCCTTCAGTTCTTTTTGTGGTATTGGGGATCAGATTCAAGTTCTTGCACATGCTAGGAAAATGCTTCACCACTGAGCTACATCCCAGCCCTCAGTCCTTAATAGTCACTTGTGTCTAATGAGCAGAACTCAGAGACTAATCAATGCAGAAACCAGATAGCTTAGAGTATACCTAGTATTTCACTGTGGAAAACTTAATAGTGCTTTATTTAATTACGATGTGGTGGTCAGTGGACTTAGTATTCAGATGCATTCTTTTCAAATATAGAATTCTAAAGCATTTCGCCTCTTGGTAAAAAACAATTTTCAGGTAGGCTTGGTTGTGCACTCCTGTAATACCAGCACTCACAGAGGCAGAGGTAGATGGATCTCTGTGAATTAGAGGCAAGCGTGGTCTACAAAGTGAGTCCAGGACAGCCAAGGCTATACAGAGAAACCGTGTTGCAAAAAAACAAAAACAAAAAAAATGTCTGAAGCTTGATATGTATAGTGGTTGTCAAAACAAGCAAATTTGCCTTTAGAGCTTTGAAAAATGTATTATTTGATTTTTTAAACAGGCATATATGGTATTTTGAACACATTATCTCCATTACCTTCTCTTAGCCCCCTTTGAGTACCACTGAACTACTTGTATCCTTCTTTCCAGTTAGGACCTGTCATACTTTTATGTCATTTTTTT
>JAQQSO010005067.1:0-12310 GCA_028658305.1 Pachyuromys duprasi | reverse complement strand
TCCCTTGCTGCCTTTAATATTTTTTCTTTGTCTTGTAGGTTTAGTGTTTTGACTATGATGTGAGGAGAGGTATTTCTTTTCTGGTCTAGTCTATTTGGTGTTCTGTAGGCTTCTTGTATGTTTATGGACATTTCTTTTTTTAATTTGGGAAAATTTTCTTCTATGATTTTCTTAAAAATATTTTCTGGTCCTTGGAGCCTGGAGTCTTCTTTTTCATCTATTCCAATTATTCTTATGTTTCTTCTTTTGATGGCATCCTTAATTTCTTGGATGTTTTGTGATTGGGACTTTTCTGATTTTCTTTTTTCCTTGAGTGAGCAATCCATTTCAGCCAGCGTATCCTCAGCTCCCAAGATTCTCTCTTCCATCTCTTGTATTCTATTGTTGATGCTTACCTTTGTGGTTCCTCATCTTTTCTCTAAGTTCTCCAGTTCCAGGTTCTTCTCTCTTTGTGTCTTCTTTATAGATTCTAATTCCGTTTTCATGCTTTGTACCATTTCCTTCAACTGATTGACTGTGTCTCCTATTTTGGTTGTTTCCTCTCTGTTTATCTTTGATTGTTCCTCTATGTTGTCATTTAAATTCTTCTCCATTTCTTTGAGGGCCTTGTTCATTTCCTCTTTTTGTTTTTCTTTTTTTTCCTTCAATATCTGCATAATCAAAGCTTTAATATAATTTTCCTGTGTCTCCTCTGAATTAAGATCTCCCCTGCTTTTGGGTGTTTCTGGTGGGGCCATGTGGTTCTGATTTTTGTTGGGTGAGTTATTTCACCAATTTCTAGGCATTTGTTTATATATAATCAAGGAGCTGTTTGTGCTTTAAGGCTGAGCTTCAGTCTGGAAATGTCAATCTCTTGTGTCAGGAGTATTCTTCAAGAAGATCAGGGATTTCCAGTGGTTTGTTAGTTTGTGTTGTTGTCTCAGTGGAACTCTGTTGTGGTGTCTGTGTGTCTGCCTTCGTGCTCTGTGCTAGAAGCTGTGAGCACTGCAGGGTGGTCACCCCTCTGGTCTGGAGGTTTAGCTCCTCTGTCTTTTGAGATGTCAGCTGGGGACTCTGTGCTCTGTCTTGGGCTTGCTGCTAAGGGCTCTCCCCTGGACTGGAGACTTGGCGCCCCCTTTTGGGCCAGGGCTGTGATCCACGGTCTGAGATCATATTTGGGGCACACACAGTGGGTCTCCTTTGATTGCAGGCGTTGCCGAGTGGTGTGCACCGGCTGTATGTAGGCCTGTTTGAAGTGGTGCCTGAGGCCTTCTCTGGCCTGTGGACACACTCAGGGACCAAGGTGGTTGCTGGCACCCCAAGCAGTGTGCTACTGCAGTGTGCAGTCTGGTCAAAACAGTTCCCCAGTCCCTCTCAGACTGAGGTGGTTCCAGCAGCAATCAGAGTGTGCCTGCCTTACACCTGCTGGTTGAAGCAGAACCCGAGTCCTTTCCAGACTGGCCTGAGGACTCACACAGGGACTGAGGTTTTTGCTGGTGGCCCGGAGCAGAGTGTGCCTGTAGTGTGCAGTCTGGTCAAAATGGTCCCCTGTCCCTCTCAGTCTGAATTGGTTCCATCTGGGATTGGAGTGAGCCTGCTGAACACCTGCTGGGTGAAACAGATCCCCGCACCTTCCCAGACTAGCCCTTGGACTCACACAGGGACTGAGATTTTTGCTGGCGGATTCGAGCAGTGTGTGCCCGCAGTGTGCAGGTCAGACAAAATGGTGCCCGGGTCGTCCCCAGTCTGCCCCAGAGACTACGTGGTCCAGTTTAGTATTGAGGCTGCTGGCACCCTGCACTGCTACTCGCTCTGATCAGAGCTGTGTGCCTCTGGTCACCAGGAGATTTTTCCGGGGAATAACTGGGTGTCCCTAGGGTTTTCCCACTTGATTTTCTCACTGTAGGAGTTCCGCTCACCTGGCAATCACAAATGCTGGCATTTTAGGTCCCAGAGTTCTGTCTCCTAGTCGCTATGTTGTTTCTGCTGACCTAGTCCTCAGACACAGTGGCCTCTCGTGGCAGCCATCTTGGATCCCCCAATACTTGTTTTCATTTTTAAATTTACTCACAAAAGATATTTTAATTCATATATTTTCTTTTTTATATTACCTTTTTAGGAACCTAGTTTTATCACAATTTGTGATGCTATTTGTATATAAACACCACCTCACTCTTGAATATGTGTGTTTCTGTGAGGTATTCTGAGTTTGATTCTGCCAAGTCAATTAATGAATACAGATTTGATGTAATAAGAACAACTTAGAAACTTAGTCTTCAAGTTTTGGCCTCCTGTCACTTGGGTAAGAAGGGAATTAAATGTATGCCTACCATCCATGGTGAACTATATGCATATGGTAACTGATGAAAACAAACACTTTTATTTTTATCATCAAGAGAATTTTGGTCCTTTTTCTCTGGCTTCTCATTCTATAAGATACAGAAAGTTCCTTTTCTGCCTTTGTAAGTCCACATGAGTTAGTTAGTATAAGATAGACCCTTCCTACCTAAAGAACCTGTGTAAGTCTTCTCGGGTTTCAGTAGTCCATCCTTTTATTTTTCTTGAAGCATGCAGAGTTTATTATTATCTTAGTAGTTAATGTACTATGTCATAATGACCCCTTGTTTGTCCACTTCATGATATCTGGTGCTTCCTAATGGTAGAATATTGATAGAATCATGATCTATCTCTCATTCCTAGAAAGGTACATTGCTTCTGTAAGACATTTGAAAATATTTTCTGAGAGAATAAATAAACGGATGAATTGAAACTAGGGGCAAGTTTGTCCTATCTAAATTTAAATCTGAAACGTCGTTTATAGTAAAGAAATACAAAAATGACTAATCACAGCTTGCTCCATATGGGGATGACCCAAAATTGTCAAGGCTTTCAGTATTAAACAAGTGTGTTTATTAAGCCTATAACCAGCAAAGCTGAAAAACAATAGCAAGCTGCAGAAAACAGGTAGATCAGATTGCTCAGTAACTCATCCAGCAGGAAGGACTGGAGAAGCGCCATGGAAGCAGACAGCCTGACCCAGCTATTTTAAAGAGTCACAGGCACAATGCCTTCCCTTCTGAGGAGAGTTTCCAACTCCCCTTCACACTGAAGGCATTTTGTAGTGTTGGATAACAATAGTAACCTCTATTGGCAAGGTGTTGTTTCAAAAAACTAAAAATCCCAACCATTCTAATTTACCAATAAAGACTCAGGAGCCAGATGCTGAGGTAAAAACCTGCTAGCTCAGAGAGTCAGAGAAAGCACCCAGCTGATCTTCTTCTCAGCTCAAGTGCAGATGGAAAATACTCAAAGGGCTGGCTAACTCTGCTGAAAGCCAGGAGGAAAAGGCCAAAAAACCCAAGACCAGAGGCATGCTAGCTCAAAGCCCCAAAGGCCAAAAAAGCAAAAGAGCGAAAGTCTAAGCCTAAGCCAAAGAGCTAAAGCCAAAAAGCCTTTCTTCTTCTCCATGCTGCCTTAAATACCCCTCAACTCAAAAGTCCCTCCTACACTTTATTCCCTGTCAGCTGGTTTCTTGCTCTGCCTCTTGACCTAGGATTAACTTCATTAAATTCTGTGTACAGAAAGCTCTTGGATTAAAGGTGTATGCCTGGCCTGGGAGAACCTCTCAATAATTGCCTGTTTACAATAAACAGAAAGTTCTCAGACTAAAGGTGTGTGGTTGGGCCCAATTACACCAAGCAAGAAATATATGTGTATATTATATGGTTTACAGTTCAAAATTTTGCCATTAATGATGGGATCAAATATCCTGCGACAGGAATGTTTTCTCCTCCGGCTGTTCCCAAGAGCATGTATTTTTAGTAACAATTGCTATTTGCTGTTCATCTTTATCTCATCTTTGTTAGAAAGCCAACTTTGCCAGCCTGACTCAGAATAGAAAGAATAGGAATTAAACCTATTTAATTCTAAAACAGGGAGGTCCATCTTATTCTCAGAGTATATTCTCAACAAGCACAAACAACACATAATATTTTAACAGTACGATTACTATTAAATGATCTTTTTTTAGATTTGACAACATTCGGATAAATGTTAGATCCAAAACACCAAGTGGTTTTATGTAAATTCTGATTACATTTTAACTCTCTCATATAGTTAAATGTAAGTAGCTACATATTTTCCTTCGAGGTTTTTTTGTTGTTGCTGCTTTTTTTTTTTTTTTTTTTTTTTTTTTTTTTTTTTTTTTTTTTTTTTTTTTTTTTTTTTTTTTTTTTTTTTTTTTTTTTTTTTTTTTTTCTGGACAAGGTTTCTTTGTGTGGCCTTGGCTGTCCTAGAACTTGGCTGTAGATCAGGCTGGCCTGGCACTCACAGAGGTCTGCCTGCCTCTGCCTCCTTAGTGCTGAGAGGAAAGATGTAAACCACCACTCTTAAATAAAATAATTTTTAAAAGTAGGGCACTATTCTACACCTTTCTATTGTCCGTTAATACGCTTGGGTATTACTATAAAGACTATGTAAACAAATGCCCAGATTGTATTTAAATCAATTATTTTAGCTCTATTCAGTATAAGAAGTGAATAGTTTTGGATTTTTCTCAGAGCAGGGAGCAGCATTATTTAAGAAAAGGGGAAGAAAAAAAGGACGAAATTAAAGAAGAAAGTGTGTGTGGAAGAGATGAAAACAAAAACAACAACAAAAAAATCTCTTTTCCTAATTATCCTGAGTAGAAAATACCTTAAGAAAATCCCATTGATTTAAAAAGATCTTTTGTATCAGTGTATTGACTTTAAACTTAAAGTTTAAATTATCTTTAATAACCACACATGTGCCATCCTTAGATGTCATCTTCCATATTTCTTGATTAACTCAGACATTCTGCTCTATCTGAGTTTCCTGGGTTTATCCTTGTGAAATATTTTTCGTCTCAGAAAGACTCAGTAATTTTATTTTAGACTAAAATTTTGTTTTACTAAACAGTATCTTTTATATTTAAGATATTCCATTTCTTATTTAACTCTTTTCAAGAAAAAAAATATATATATGATGAATATATATATATATGTATATATATATTTCCATATCAAAATCTTTCTTAAAATTTCTGTCTCTTCCACTTTCTTCTTACATTCTTTTCTTTCTTAATACCTAAAATGTAGCAACTTGAAATTTACCAATTTTTTAAAAGGGAATTGAATCCAAGTTACATTTTTTTCACTGCAACAGGAACTTTATTTTTTCAATTAATTTATTTTTTATTAATTAAAATTTATTCACTTTGTATCTCAGCTGTAGCACCCTCCCTCATACCTTCCCAATCCCAATTTCCCTCCCACTTCTCCTCCCATGCCCATCCACCAGTCCACTGATTGGGGAGGTCCTGCTCTTCTTCCATCTGACCCTAGCCTATCAGGTCTCAACAGGACTGGCTGTATTGTCTTCCTCTATGGCCTAGTATGACTGCTCCCCCATCAAGGGGAGGTGATCAAAGAGCCAGCCACTGAGTTCATGTCAGAGACAGCCCCTGTTCCCCTTACTAGGAAAGCCACCTGGACACTGAGCTGCCATGGGCTACATTTGGGCAGGAATTCTAGGTAATCTCCATGCATGGTCCTTGGTTGGAGTATACCAGTCTCAGAAAAAGACCCATGTTTGCAGATTTTTTTTTTGGTTCTGTTGCTCTCCTTATGAGCTTGTGTCCCCTCCAGGTCTTTCAATCTCTCTCTTCTTTCATAAGACTCCCTGCACTCTACCCAAAGTTTGGCTATGAGTCTCAGCATCTGCTTTGATACCCTGCTGGGTAGAGTCTTTCAGAGGCCCTTTGTTGTAGACTCCTGTCCTATTCCCTGTTTTCTCCCTCTTCTGATGTCCATCCCATTTGCCTTTCTGAATGAGGATTGATCAACTTACTTAGTGTCCTCCTTCTTGCTTTGCTTCTTTAAGTGTACAGATTTTAGTATGTTTATCCTATATTATAGGTCTAGTATTCACTTATAAGTGAGTATATACCATGTGTGTTGTTCTCCTTCTGGGATACCTCACTGAGGATGATATTTTTGAGTTCCCACCATTTGCCTACAAATCTCATGACTTCCTTGTTTTTAATTGCTGAGTAGTTTTACACTGTGTAAATGTACCACAATTTCTGTATCCCTTCCTTTGTTGAGGTATATCTGGGTTGTTTTCAGATTCTGGCTGTTACGAACAAAGCTGCTACAAACACAGTTGAGCAAATGTCCTTTTAGTATAATTGAGTATGTTTTGAGTATATGCCTAGGAGTGGTAGAGCTGGATCCTGAGGTAACACTATTCCTAATTTATGAGAAAGCACAAGATTTATTTCCAAAGTGGTTGTACCAGTTTATACTCTCACCAGCAATGGCGGAGGGTTCTCCTTTCTCCACATCTCCTCCAACATGTGTTGTTACTTGAGATTTTGATCTTAGCCATTCTGATGGGTGTAATGTGAAATCTCAGGGTCATTTTAATTTGCATTTCCCTGACGACTAAGGACATTGAGCATTTCTTGAATGGTTTTTCTGCCATTTGATATTCCTCTACAGAGAATTCTGTTTAGCTCTGTAGCCTTTTTAAAAATGGATTACTTGATTTGATGCTTTTTAACTTCTTGGATTCTTTATATATTCTGGATATCAGCCCTCTGTCAGCTATAGGTTTGGTGATTAAGCCAGGAGGGTTCTCCTTTGTGAATGATATCAATGCTCCCAAAAGAGATAGTTTGGAGAATTCCTTTCTCCCTCTTGGCTCTTGCCCCTACCATGGAAAACACCTTCTTTCTTCTTTCTTCTTCTTCTTCTTCTTCTTCTTCTTCTTCTTCTCCTTCTCCTTCTCCTTCTCCTTCTCCTTCTCCTTCTTTGTTCTTTGTGAGGACTGAATGCCATTTTGGAAAAAGATAATGGACTCTCATTGAACACTGAACCTGTAGGTGCCTTTTTATCAGACCATACCACTTCTAAAACACTGAGAAATAAAGCATCAATATTCATAAACTACCTATTCTTGGGTATTTTGTTATAGTGGCACTAATGAAATGAGACAATGGCTGAGGAACTTCTAATTACAGCTGCTTGCTATTGATTCTCTAGGTATTACTTAGAGATAGACTAAACCTAAGAATTATTTTTCAAGTATTTTGCTTTAAAGTGAGAATTACCTTAGGGCAACCAAAATTCAAGGAAATAAACAGTTATCTGTTAGATTTTATGGCACATGAGCTGTCATTTTGCTTTTTCACTATTCACATGTTACTCAAAGTACTTTATTTCCATTTTGTCATGCAGGGATAAAAGGAAATCTATTTTAGTGAATACAATTCCCTGGTTAGTCCCAAAATACTTAGCTGGGTGCCTTCTCAGTACGTGCAGCACAGCCAGGTTCCTTAATTATGTGTATTTCAGGCATTTTTCCCTACCTCTACTGCAGGGAAGTAAAAGATCACAGAAAAAAATGAATGGCAAGGGCTTTTTGAGAGCTCTTAGAATAAAGTAATAAAATGTATATCTGAAGAATTGTAACAGAGAATGTCAATATTAATGGTTTACTTTGCATTTTCCTGATTTAGTAGTCAAAACCCAAAATGGTAAGTAGATATTTCTCATAGCTCTGTGCATGGCTATTTAATGCATGGCAAGATGCTAAAAATCATTACATTTAGTCATTAACTAGTCTGATTAAATGAACGCCCAAATACAGAACAAACTAAAGAAATGAATGAGGGATGAAAGGGAACCAGTCAGTACCCTTTGAAACTTATAGAGATGGGTATAATCATTTTAAAATCATGTATGATTTCTTTTAAACAAAGGAGGAAAACTAAAGTGCTGATGAGAATATGGAGGAACTGGCATTTTGTTATATTGTTGATGAGAATGGCTCAGCCTCTGCTGAAAGCAGTTCTTCATTTCCTCACAATGTCAATCACAGCTTTACCATATGGCTTGACAAGTTCCATCTTAAACATATACCAAAAAAGAATTGTGAAGACAAGTATCTCAGCGAGTGCACAGCAGAAAGGGGATGCAGAGCTAGTCATACTGACAAATGGTGGAAACAGGCCAAGTTCAATCAACAGTTGCATGGACAAACAAATTGTACAAAGACATGTAAAGTGAGTGAGGTGCTACATCAGAATATGTGTGAACTTTTAAAATACTAAGAAGATTCAGGAAGCTAGACATTAAAAGTCTATTATATAATCTTATCCATATGGAAAAAAACCTGAATAGATATATTTCCAAAGGATCGTAATATATATTGTTGGCTTCTGGTTATATATGTAAGTGCTGAGAGTTCATACCGAAGTGAAATTCTTTGGGATTACCTAGAAGTAATCACAAGAAATTGACTAAAGGTTCTGAATCAGATTTTATAAAGAATGATTAAATTTGTGATATGTAAATATCACTTAGACTAATTCTTTCTTTTTAACTTCATTTTAAATGTGTGTGTGAGTGAATGGACCTGTGTGTCAGTGTAAGGAAGTGAATATCAATGTTCACAGTAGCCAGAGGCATCGGATTTTCATAGTGCTGGAATTAAAGCAGTTGTAAGCCTTACTGACTTGGGTGCTGGGAATCAAACTCTCACCATCTACGAGAAGAGTACTTTGCTCTATCTGCTGAGCATCTATCAAGCCTTCAAAAACTACTTTTTAGTCCAAACTTGATAAATATTTGTTAATCTTTGCAACTGTATTTAAATATCATAGTGACAGCAAATAGAGTTCAGCTGCAACTGAACTTTGCAACAGCCTTCATTTTATGAGGGATTTGATCTGTTTTTTGTTTTGTTTTGTTTTGTTTTTAATAGCATTGAGTCTAAGACATTGTCATCATTCAACTTGAAAATGATATGAAACTGTTCTAAATATAAGATTAATAGACACCTGGAGGTGACTCATCAAGGATGTGATTCTGTGAATAATGGATGGTCCAAACAATGGCATTGCCAGTCCCACTTGCAAAGAGCGTCTGACTCCCACTGCTCACACCTTTGTCATTGCAAGCAGCTGTTAGATTGCTAAATGATATTTCCTCCTTGCTTCCTTTCTTCAAACTTATTTATTCAATCTTGGGAAAGACAACATATCTTATAATCTGCCAATCCTCATTTCATCACACAGACATTAGCATGATAATCCTTGAGTAATGATTTAGCGTCATAATTATAAGAAATCAAAGAACAATTAGAGCAACGCTCTTCACACGAATTTCCTCCTGTTATTTCCTCTAGCCTTAAATTCAATTTTCCTCTAATGTTCACCGTTGGGGCTCAATGATGCCCCTTGGTCAAAGTGGATGAGAAGTTCACTCCCACAGCTGACTAATGGATGCTCCCTCATTGTGGTGGGCAGCACAAACAGATTGATTGCTGGCATGCTTTCTTAGTTTCCTCTGACAATTCATCACTTTAAGACTTGTGATTGTTTTTTTTTTTTTTTTCCTTTTGGAGAGCTATCTACAGCTATTTAAGCTTATAAAGTAAAAGTGACTGCATAACCCATTTTTATATACCTTGCAGTTATATAACTGAGCATACATATTTATCCAGTTTGTGGTCATATAAATGCCTTTACTGGCTGGAAATAAAAAAAAATGTATCAGTATCCATGTGCCTTTATTTTCGTTTTTTAAATAACTAATAGTGCTTAACTGTGTAGAAACTTATTCTGAACTTTGAATATAAGTTAAGGCGCAAATAATGATGCACTTCAGGAGGAAATGTGGATACATAACACAAATGGACTTAAAGAAGGCTAAATAAAATTGGGGATTTGAAGGTTATAAAAACAAACAAGCTATAGCATAAATGATTCTGAATGAGATAGCTACATTACTGTACCAAAATTAAGGTTAAACCTTTAGACGATATTATACCAAAAATTAAAGATAGTCAGTAATTTGACTATGAAACATTATGAAAGTTCCAGATATTTATACAGAAAAAGGTTTTGTTGTTTTTTTTTGTTTGTTTGTTTGTTGGTAAAGAGTAGTTTTACATTACTGATATGTAAAAGTTTTCTGCTTAAGTTTTGAAAACAAAAGGAACATTGATGGATTTCTTAATTCAGAAATTTAAATCAACCTGGTGAAATGTAAAGAGTATTACCTAAAATACATTGGAAAAAAAGCATTAACAAATAGTTTCTAAATAATAACAATCTACTGCATATGGATATTCTAAAATATATGTAAAATAGCCATAAGCATTTTAAAAATGAAGCTGGCAGAATACGTGAATGTTTGTATTTTGTTTTTAATAGCATTTTGGTTGAGGCATTTTTTCCATACATAAGCTATTTAAGGACAAACTACAAAACATTTGTTTGGCATAACAGCAAAAGCAATTAAAATGAAGGCACTCTTCAAATTAACCTTTTGCTGACATTGCAGATTGAAGCAAGATGAGTTGATTCTATCTGGGCTTCAGGCATATACTTCGCATATGTGTTCCTACACGAGGTCAAAATTACAAGGTGTTGAAATCAGAATGTCCAGAAGGGAATATGGACCCACACATCCTCTGAAGTGTTGAAGAAATTATAATTCACCTTGTGAAAAAGTAATCTTCATGTGTTACTGATATCCTTGCATCTTGAAAATAACTTTATTGCTTTTCACCTTGTCTGAACTTGTAACTTGCAATGAATTAATTTATTTGTGACCACACAAAAGCCACCCAGGCCACTTTTAAAGCAAAACTTTGATATCTGTACATGGTTTCCATATGTGAATGCATGATATATACATGGTTATTGGGATTTACCTTTGTAGCAAGCCTTTGCACAGTCTCTAGTTGATTGTATCATGTTTCAAAATTAGTGATGATGGAAATAGTTTATTTAGTTATAGTATGAACTTACTTATATACTCAAGGATTTCAAATCTTTTTTATTAATTACAATTTATTCACTTTGTACCCACCCATAAACCCTTTCCTCCTCCCCTTCCAATCCCACCTTCCCTCCCCCTTCTCCACACACGCTCCTCCCCAAGTCCACTGATAGGGGAGGTCTTCCTCTCCTTCCTTCTGATCCTAGTCTATCAGCTCTCATCAGGACTAGTTGCATTGTCTTCCTCTGTGGCCTGGTAAGGCTGCTCCCCCATCAGGGTGAGGTGATCAAAGAGCAGGCCAATCAGTTCATGTCAGAGGCAGTCCTTGATCCCATTACTATGGAACCCACTTGGACACTGAACTGCCATGGGGTACATCTCTGCAGGGATTCTAGGTTTTCTCCATGCATGGTACTTGGCTGGAGTATCAGTGTCAGGAAAGACCCCTGTGCTCAGATTTTTTAGTTCTGTTGCTCTCCTTGTGAAGCTCCTGTCCTCTCCCTATGTTACTATTTCCCACATCTTTCTTAAGATTCCTGCACTCTGCCCAACAGTTGGCCAAAGTCTCAGCATCTGCTTTGATATTTTGCAGGGCAGAGCCTTTCAGGGGCCCTCTGTGACAGGCTCCTAGCTTGTTTCCAGTTTTCTTCTTCTGATATCAATCTGCTAGGATTTCAAATATACCTCTTAATATACCTCTTTCTAGAAGCTTCTGTTTAAAAATGTGTTTGGTTTGATTTTGATTTTACTTTAATTTGTAGATCAGTATGTATTTAATCTCTGTTATTATGGATTTCATAATAATTAACAACTGCAAAAATTTAGAAAATGTATTTTGCCTCATTAAAGCTTCAATATTGGGCTGGAGAGGTGGCTAAGCAGTTAAGAGCACTGTCTGTTCTTCCTAAGGTCCTGAGTATAATTCCCAGCAACCACACGGTGGCTCATAACCATCTATAATGAGATCTGCTGCCCTCCTCTGGTGTGTGCATACATGCAAGAAGAGAAATAACAAACAAACAAATAAATAAATAATAAAAACATCAGTATATGTCTACGGTATCTATTGATGGGGTCACTTGAATAACTACATGTTTACTTTCTAGTATTTTTTGCGCACTTCCATAAGTAAATAAGAATAATTAAGAAAGAAAATATTAACTGCCAAGAATGAGAATAATTTGGTCTTTGTGAAGCTCTTGTTCTCCCCAAGTCTCAACAACCTCCCCCAGCTCTATCATTACTCTCGCCCTTTGTCAGAGGCTTGATCTCGAGTCTTAATATCTGCTCTGATACATCGCTACATTGACCCCCCCCCCAGAGGTCCTCTTTGGCATGCTCCTGTTCTGTTGCTTGTTTTCTCCTCCGCTCAATGTCCATCCCATTTCTTCATTCAAACAAGCATTGATCATACCAACCTGGGTCCTCCTTCTTGTATATCCTCTCTGGGTGCGTAGATTTCAGCTTGAACTTCCTATCCTATAGGTTTATATAAGTGAGTATATACCATATGTTTCTTT
>JAQQSO010005066.1:0-12311 GCA_028658305.1 Pachyuromys duprasi | reverse complement strand
CCCGTATACATAAAGTGAGAAAAATTACTAAAGTTGGAACTGAATTTAGAAAACCCGTATGTGAAATAGGAGACTATCATAACATGAGTTGAAGAAACGCAGGCAAACAATTCTGTCATGTCTTTTTTTAAAAAACTGTAATTTGCTTTTAATTTTATAAATCCTGTTTTTCTGTTACGTTTTCTAAGAGTATGTGGTAAAAGATAATTTTTCTCATTTCCAAAATATTTGAAAAGGTTGCAGTCATCTTTACTGGTTTGCTGATTAAATGGGTAAACTGGCTGTCTTCATTAATAGAGATTCCTAACATCCTCAAAACTGCAGAATGTATGTTTGTAGCTGGTACTGGTCATTTTCTACACCCTGTGCCATCTGTTTATGACGGCTTATATCCCCAGTGTAATGAGGACTCTGGAATTCATTTCTATATTTTCCTTATACAAGTTGATTTTTAATGATTATTTTATTTTATTATTAGCTACACTTCATTAACTCTGTATCCCAGCCATAGCCCCCTCCTTGATTCCCTCCCACCCCCACCTCCCTCCCTTATTTACCCCCCACCCCTTTCCAAGTCCACTTATAGGGGAGGACCTGGTTTATCATGTATCTTCAGATTGTGGTAAGAATGTAGAGCCTGAAGTGATGGTCCATTTCTAAACACCCAGTATATAGGATGTATTGGTAAGGTGGTTGGGGGTTTGAAGCATAAGACTTTCAAGTTCAAACTGGAATATGAAATGAAATCATTTTTTACATCATACATACACACAAAAAGAAAAAATGGTTTTGGAGTGTAATCTTGTTAGATGATCTACATGAAATTGCTAATATTTCTCCACTTATTTAAGAAGTATTGGAAATTTCATAGAGCACCTAATAATTGGATAAAGAAGTCACTAGAAACAATTCTGAGTTACATAGGGTATTCATAAAAAAGCCATCCACATTTAGTAGAAATAGCAGCTAGAGAAAGACAAAAGTGAAAACACATAATTGAAGCTGTTCCTGTAGACTGTGAGAAAAGCAGTAATGAGTTACACCTATTTCAGATAGATAGAATTCATGCAGGTATAAATAAATGAGTATCATGATATAAGCACTCTGTCATACACAAAGAAAAAGACGGATTAAACAGACTTTTTTGTATCTATTTGTATTAAGATGGTTATTTTGACTAAGGACTATTGAAGACTACTGTGTAAATTGAAAAATATATTTGGATACATTGAGTATACTCTATAACTACTGATTACGTTTCTTTTTTAATTTTTAATTTTATTTTTATTAATTATAGTTTATTCACTTTGTATCCCAGCTATTGGCCTCTTCCCATCTCCTCTCAGCTCCACCTTCCCTCCCTCTTCTTCTCCTATGTTCCTTCCCCAGTCCAATGATAGAGGAGGAACTCTTCCCCTTCCATAGTCTATCAGGTCTCATCAGGACTACCTTCTTTGTCTTCCTCTGTGGACATGTAAGGCTGCTCCCCCCTCAGGAGGAGGTTATCAAAGAGCCAGCCCATGAGTTTATATCAGAAATAGTCCCTGTTCCTATTATTAGGGAACCCTATTGGATACTGAGCTGCCATGGGCTATGTCTGTGCAGGGGTTCTGGGTTATCACCATGTGGGTAGGAATACTTTTATTTACAGTTGTGTGAGAATGTGTGCATGTATATGCTTCTGCGAATAGATATTTATGTGTATGTATGTACATATTGGGTCTCTGTGAATGTGTGTGTGTTTGTGTAGAAGCATGTGTGCTAGTTTAACTAAGTTATTCATAAACAAACTAATGAATTTATTAATTAAAATACCATAGTAATATATTGAGTGTTTTTCCAAATTTTCAATAATATGTTACACTGTAATAATAAATTAATCTTGAAAGTCAAGCAAATCTTATCAAAATAAGCACAAGCAACTCTCTTGCAGATATTTCAGCTGTTTTTTTTTTTATTATACTGTTTAAGGATAATGGCAAGATGATTTGCTTTTATGTATCTGTATACTTGTCCGTATGTTTCTGTATGTGGGGGTACACTGCATAAAATGCCCAAAAAAGGCCAAAAGAGAGCTTTGGGTCCTCTGAAGATAAAGTTACAGATAAGTCTGAGCTTCTTATCATAGATGCTAACAACCAAACCCCAGTCCTCTGGATGAGCAGCAAGTGCTCTTAGCACTATATCTCCATATCTTGTTTACTACTTTAATGATTTGTATTAGGATTTAGTTTGTAAAGGCCAAAAAAACCCAAAATTTACACCATGTATTTTAATGTTTTCATGTGTGATAAAAATTTGTAAAGAATTTCATACTTTATTATACTTATTCTGACATCAATCTAGATTGAGAAATTAGTATGTCATGGGCTTGACAACATTTTCTTGCTCCATTTGGGTTTACCTGACATATTTTCAGTAGGCTTTGTGTAAATTTTAGAAGTAAAGTTTTCAGTTAAATGTAGAAGCTAGAAAGAATCGAATAAAAGGACAGCATCTGCAATGAATGGTGATGGTCAAACTGGATGGATGCATACAGGAGAATGCAAATAAATCCAAAGCTATCACATCACACAAAACAACTTCAAAAGAATCAAAATCCATTCCTGTTTCTGGATATTATGAATAAAGTAACTACAAACATGGATGAGCAAATGTCCTTGTTGTGTACTTGAACATCTTTTGGATATATGCCTAGGAGTGGTATAGCTGGATCTTGAGGAATCACTATTCTTAATTGTCTAAGAAAACACCAAATTGATTTCCAGAGTGGTTGTACAAGTTTACATTCCCACCAGCAATGGAGGAGGGTTCCTCTTTCTCCACATCCTCTCCAGCATGTTTTATCACTTGAGTTTTTGATCTTAGCCATTCTGATAGGTGTAAGGTGAAATCTCAGTGTCATTTTGGTTTGCATCTCCCTGATGGCTAAGGATGTTAAGCAATTCTTTAAGTGTTTTTCTTCCATTCTACATTAGTCATCTGATACTGAGTAATAAATTGCAGTTTATGTTCTAAAAAAAAAAAAGAATCAAAATCCTTAACTTAAAATCAGATACACCGAATCTGAGAGAAGAGAAAATGGGGAGTAGCCTTGAATTCATTGTCAGAGAAGAGGATTTTCTGAACAAAATACCAGTAATGCAACAGAACACTAAAATCAATAACTAATAAATGAGCCCTTAATAAGCTGAAAAGCTTTGTACAGCAATGACATCATCAATATAGGAGAAATTTGCTACCTTTGGAATGAGGATTTTTACACAACTCAGCATCTGATAGAGGAAATAATATCCAAAGTATATAAAGAACTCAAGAAACTTGATGTAAAATAAACCGAATAACCAATTTAACAAACGGAGTACATGTATAAACAGAACATTCTCAATAAAGGAAACTAAGAAACACTTGAAATGTTCAACATCCTTAGCCATTAGGAAATGAAAATCAGGGCTGCTTTGAGATTCCATGTACTTCTCTCTGAATGGGTGAAATAAATAGTACAACTGGCAATACATATTTGTAAGGACGTGAAATAAGGATACTCCTCCATTGCTGGTGGGGGTGCAAATGCATACAGCCAATATGGAAATACTTATTGTAGTTTCTCAGAAAGATGGAAATTGCTCTATCTCAAGATTTCACTTTGGGGCATATACCCAAAGGAATCTTCATTCTACTGCAATGACACTTTGTCAATTTTGTCCATCACTGCTCTATGCATAATAATCCAAAACAGGAAACAACCTAGATGTCCCTTAACAGAAGAATGTATAAAGAAATGTGGTACATTTACACAATGGAGTTTTAATCTGCTTTTTAAAAATGACATCATGAAATTTTCAGGCAAATAGATGGAATGAAAAAAATCCTGAATGAGGTAACCCAGACCACTCAAAAATAAATATGCTATGTATTTGCTTATATCTAGATATTAAATAAATTATAACCAATCTACAGTATGTAGACCCAGAGTGAAAAGGGATAAAAGAAGGGAATGGGAAGGACAAATGGATCTCCCTGGGAGGGCAAAATAAAATAGATTTAACAAGTGAACTGGAGCCCATGGAGTGGAAGCGGAGCACAAGATCAGGAGTGTCAAGGTGGAAAGGGGAGAGGAGGGAAAATTGAAGGGAGTTATGAAAAAGACAGCTAGAACTGAAGGTCATTTCAGGGGCAGAATGGAAACCTTGTCCAGCAGAAATATCCTGTTTATATGAAGGTGATTCAAATTAAGTCTCCACTTCATTAGAAAGGCAGAGCCTAATGTGGCCATTTCTTGTCACCAAAGGAAGTTACAAGTACCAGGATTAGGTATCATACAGCTGAGTTGCTGGCTGAAAGGATTCCATGGAAATTCCCAAATAAACCCAGACTGTTGTCAAGAAAATAGATTGTTCTCCACAAACTGATTGCAAGTCCTCATTGTTGAAAACAAAATACCCATAACACATTGATCATGAAGAAGTTCAGTTAGTGCCAAAGTAGAAATTTCACCCCATGTTCTAGTGACTTTGACATGTAAAGGCACTTTACAGGCTACCAAAAAAAAATTCAAATACCAGCTCTCTCAGAAAACCTTTGAACTACAATTTTTATTGCCTACAAAGTATGCTAGAGCAAAGAATATTGCTCTAGCATAACCTTATGGGAGTAGTCAACCTATGTCTGTTAGACTTAAGGCCCAGTCCATGAAATGGAACACCTACTGGACCGTGCTTGGGTTACCAAGAACCAGAGAGTCAATAGCCTAGAGACCTAGAATAAGACCAAATACAACTGGTATTAAAAAAGTAACAATAAAATAATTCCTAATAATATTCTGCTATATTCTCAGATTGGCTTATTCAGCCATCACAAAGATGCTTCCTTGTGCAGCAGATGAAAACAAATATAGACACCAGAGCCAAACATTATACACCCCCACACACACCCCCACCCCACCCCCACACACAGAAAGACAGAGACAGAGACAGACAGAGACAGAGACTGAGAAAGTGAGGGAGGGAGGGAGAGAAAGAGAGAGAGGAGACAGACAGACCTTGGAAAAGACAGATTTAAATGGGATGTCCCATCAATCATATCTTTCTTCTCAGAACTTGAAGAACTTTCCATAGAAGCAGAGAAAGAGTCAGGTAGACAGAGGGAATGAAGAACACAAGGAGAAACAGTCTTCTAAAACAACTGGCTGAAGTTCATATGAACCAAGAGACTAAACAGCAATCACAGAGCCCATATACATCCTCACTAGGTGATCTACATATATATTGTAGCTTTCAGATTAGTGCCTTTATGGAACTTGAGAGAGTGTGAAGAAGTGGATATTGGGCTCTTTTATTTTCTGTTGGGTTGGCCTGTCCAACTTCCATATGATGGTTTTTGCTTGTTTGATCTATTGTGTTTTCTTATGTTTGGTTCACATCTTTTAGAAGACTGTTCTTTTCTAATGTTAGAAAGGCACTGGATCTGAATGATAGAGAAAATTGGGGAGACCTGCAATGGGTAGAGGGAGGGAAAACTGTATTCAGATCACCCTGTTTGAGAAAACAATTTGTGCTTCTTAGAAGGAAGAATAAAAGCAAAGTGACCCCCAAAATACTAAAGCAATAAAGAAATGAATACAACTCCAGTAACTATTTCATAATTGTTATATTGCACTCTTTTATTCAGTATTTTTTTATTTTTATTATTAGTTACATTTTATTAACTCTGTATCCCAGATGTATCCCCCTCTCTCATTCCCTCCCAATCCCACTCTCCCTCCCTCATCTCCTCCCTGCCCCTTTCCGAGTCCACTGACAGGGGAGGACCTCCTCCCCTTTCATCTGACCCTGTTTTATTAGGTCTCTTCAAGCCATCCCAGCTGCAGGACCAATTCTCCTATATCACTGAGGTTGTTCTGGTGCACTAGTTGTCCTGCTGCAATTAGGTATACGAATTTCCAGCTGCATGCTAATTGACCTCACATGGTTATCTGGATAACTCTGTTTTTGGTTTTGATTATTTCTGCCTTTCTGTGAAGAAAGGTACAGGCTATTTTTGTTCCTATATTTCTGAGGATATGGATGGATAAATAACAAAGAAAGTAGGCGAATTTCTCTATGAACAGCTGTGCATTGCACAGAACAAAATATTATATAATACTTTGGGGCATTTTAGTTGTGTATTGCTCATTATGAAAGAATTTGCTATTACAAATTTTGCTTTTAAAGCATCTATGCAGGAATCACATTTTTGATAAGTTTTGATAACTGCTGCTACTTACAGCAATAAGCTGCCTTGTATCTCTGAAGAATTCCATGTTTGCTTCCAGCATTCGGAAAAGCGTATTCATGAAAAACATGTTTTGAGAATTTGCTTGAGTAATACTCTTTTTCTTTTTAATTAATTTATTTCTTATTAATTAAAATTTATTCATTTTGCATCCCCGCTGTAGCACCCTCCCCCCAAATCTCCCAATGCCATCTTTCCTCCTTCTTCTCCCATGTCCCACACCCAGTCCACCACTGATAGAGGTGGTCCTTCTCCCCTTCCATTTAACCCCAGTGTATCAGGTCTCATCAGGATTGATTGCATTGTCTTTCTCTGTGGACTGGTAAGGCTGTTCCTCCCTCAGGGAAAGGTGATCAAAGAGCTAGCCACTGAGTTCATGTCAGAGATATCCCTGTTCTTCTTACTAGGGTATCCACTTGGAGACTGAGCTGCCATGGGCTACATCTGTGCAGAGGTTTTAGGTTATCTCCATGCATGTTCCTTCATTGGAGAATCAACCTCAGCAAAGACCCCAGTGCCCAGATATTTTGGTTGCTTTGCTCTCCTGGTGGAAAGCCAGTCCCCTCTAGGTCTTTCTATCTCCCCCCCCCCTTTTTTTTTCATCAGATTCCCTGAACTCTGCCCAAAGTTTGGCTATGAGTCTTAGCATCTGCTTTAATACCCTGCTGGGTATTAAAGTCTTTCAGAGGCCCTCTGTGGTAGGCTCCTGTCCTGTTCCCTATTTTCTCCCTCTTCCAATGTCTGTCTCATTTGCTTTCTGAATGAGGATTGATCATCTTACCCAGGGTCCTCCTTGCTTAGCTTCTTTAGGTGTACAGATTTGGGTATGTTTATCCTATATTATATTTCTAATATCCACTTATAAATGGATACACAAATTTACGTTAAATAATTTTTATTTCTAATTGGTAACCAGAATATCATCCCAGAATCATAAATTTATTTTGGAGTTCTATATACTTATAAAAGAGTATATATGTTGTTTGTCTTTCTGCTTCTAGGTTAGCTCACAAAGGATGATCTTCTATAGTTACTACCACCTGCATGCAGTTTTCATGATTTCCTCATTTTTAATCACTGAGTAGTATTCCATTGTGTAATTGTACCACAATTTCTGCATCCATTCGTCTACTGAGGGACATCTAGGTTGTTTCCAGAATCTGGCTATTACAAATAAAGCTGCTACCAATATAGTTGAGCAAATGTCCTTGTTGTATAGTTGAGTGTATTTTGGATATATGCCTAGGAGTGGTATAGTTGGATCTTGAGGTGGCACTATTCCTAATTTTCTGAGAAAGTACCTGATTTCCAAAGTAGTTGCATAAGTTTACATCCCCACCATCAATGGTGGAGGGTTTCCTGTTCCCCACATCCTCTCCAGCAGGTGTTGTCACTGAGCTTTGGATCTTAGCCATTCTGATGGGTGTAAGGTGAAATCTCAGGGTCATTTTGATTTGCATTTCCTTGATGACTAAGGACACTGATAATTTCTTTATTTCTTTTATTTCTTTATTTAGATATTCCTCTATTGATAATTCTCTGTTTAGGTTTGTACCTCATTTTTTAAATTGGATTACTTGGTTTGTTACTTTTTAACTTCTTGAGTTCTTTATATATTCTGGATATTAACCCTCTGTCAGATATGGGGTTGGTGAAGATCCTTTCCAAGTCTTCCCTAGGCTGTCGTTGAGCAATACTCTTAAGTCTCTAAAATACAGAAGATTGAAATAGTTGAAATGGAAGTATCTGCACTACAGAATTTATCAAGCATTTCAAAATTATCTTTCTATTATTTTGGATGATTTTTAAAGTTGTCCAGCACAACAGTATCTGAGTGTTCAGATATGAGGTCTGATTTCTGCACCTACAACTTTGTCTATCATTTTTTCTTAACATAGAACTTCTGCCTTTTGAGCCAGCCTATAACAGACATAAATGCAAACAATGGGCAGATCCCTAGGCTGCTTAAATATACTTACTGTAAGGAACACAGATTTGAGTTTTACCCAGAGCCTTGTGTGCATTGTCCATTTTGTAACCCACCAGATACAAATTTATGTTAAATAATTTTTATTTCTAATTGGTAACCAGAATATCATCCCAGAATCAGAAATTTATTTTGGAGTTCTATATACTTTAAGTTAGGAAAATATCTTCTGTGTTTACTCATTCATTTGTAATTTTTATTCCAATTTTTAGGCTATTGGTATTGGTTGAGGTACCTAGATGGCATGTGCAGAAGGAAGCACTTTACATCCTTGATTATGTACTCTTTGTTCACTTTCTAGACAGTTATTTGCCATAAGTAGGAAAAAATGCAATCATAGGATCTACAAGTCAAGACATACATGCTACCAGAAATGCTTAGAACATAACAACCAAAATCATGAGCTTTGAGGTATCTGAAAACACACACATGCACACACACACACACACACACACACACACACACAAATACTCATGACTTTGTTCCCAGCTTTCATAAAACAAAGAAATCAGTGGCCAGCTCTTTGATCACCTCCCTCAAGGGAGTAGGGTGAGGTGCAGGGTTGCCAGGCCACAGAAGAAGATGATGCCTTGAGGAGACTTGATGGGCTAGGGTTAGAAAGAAGGGGAGGAGGACCTCCCCTACCAGGGAACTAGGAAAGGGGTTTAGGGGAAGAAGTGGGAGGGAGGCTGGGACTGGGAGGAGACAAGGGGGGTCTACAGCCAGGACACAAATGAATAAATTGTAAGAAAGAAAGGAAGGAAGGGAGAAAGAAAGGAAGGAAAAAAGAAAATTTAAAAATTGCTATATTAGAATTGGAATCTCAAGACACCAAACACATCATTTTTTTATGTGTCAATATCCTATCACAATATCTGAGACACACAACCTAAGTAGTAAAGGCCTATTGGATTTTCAGTTGTGAAGGACAAGATCTGAGGTGTGCTGGCTCTTGTTCTTAGGTGCACTAGGTAACTTATGACCTCATTCTGATGAGCTGATGTGAGTAGAAAGATGCTCCTCTTATGTCCTGGGAACAAGTAAGAGAAAGAAACTGGATGACTTGGGTTGTCACTCTCCCTTTTATGAAAGTCAGAGTGTCTTCCAACTATATACTCTGTACTAAAAAAGATTCTGAGCATGTCTACGGTTATGACAGATGTGATTTTTACAATCTATATAATATGTAGATACACATATACATATATATGGAGATATTTTTACAATTGTATATATATATATGTAATTAAATAATTATAAACATTTTTGTAATTTTACATGACCAAAGGCACATTCAAGTTTTGGATTTTAAATGCTGTTGGATGAAGAAGAAAAGGCCTTTCTAATACCTCTCTTCAATGAGGTATGCTTTCCTTTCAAATTTTTACCTTTAAAAGTTATAATTTGATAGGTTTTTTCAAAGTAAAAAGGTAAGGAAACTAGATAATAAACATCTGGCAATAAATGATCACTAAAGATATAAACTTGAAAAGGTACAAAGAACTAGGTAGAGGTATGGGAAATGTTTCATCCTGAATCTATAGCTGTGTGTTTCTTGTCTCCCTCTTCCTCTCCCTCCTCCCTCCCTTCTTCTTTCTCTCTCTCTCTCTCTCTCTCTCTCTCTCTCTCTCTCTCTCTCACTTGTGAACATATAAAACTGTATTACAGATATATGTTATAACACCTGACCTCAAATATAGATTTCAGAAGTGCCTGTTAAGTATCCACAACACCGTCCACTGCTCTGTGAGGAAAGCAAAAGCATGCTCATGGGAATAAAATGCTGGTTATCTGCCAGTGGGTTGAGTACTCTAAGAAAATCAGTCAATCTTTGTCTGATTCATTCTCCTTAATTTACTAAAAACTGAATATAGTAAGGCTGTGGTTTTTATACTTTTTTCTCTTCTAATTAAATTTTTCAGTACTTATAGTATCACAGGCTATAAAATTTGATAATTGAGATGTTAAAAAGAAGATTAATCTGATAAATGTGGAAGGAAGCCCCAGATTCAACCTTCCGTATGCAGCTACATAGCTAAACTGGATTAATGAAACTGATTTCTACCATTCTACTACCATCAATGTGGTTTCCATATTATTAAAAAAAAACCAGCATATTATGTCAAATGAGACAAGACTTCATTCATCTATGGTTTTCTGCAGTTAGTTTTCATTTGCAAAAGTTCAGCAACTATTAAATCTGAGTATGTGGAACAGCTAGTATGCAATGTACTTCTATTCAAGCATGTTTCAACTCCATATAGAAGAATTTTAAGGCCATTTTGTGACCTCCATAGCACTCAACTCTTTTTTCCCCCCTCTGGTTACAGACAAAAGAGTCTTCTTTGGAGTATATCTTCCTCATGGGGATTTATGATCAGTGGCTGTTCTCAGAAGGTCAGAACTGAAGTAGATAGTTTTCCAGATATTATGTTTATAATTTAATTAGACAAGTGTTTTTTCCTGGAAGATAAAGATCTTTCCAGAACTTTGCGATCATATTTTAAGGGATGAGAAGGCATTTTTCTCTACAACTATGGTTAAATCTTTAAGAGTAAAATCTTTACTCTTAGATTATATAGTGAAAAGCATTTTTATTTGATAAATAATTTTCTTCACCTTTGGACTTTGTTTTCTTGTTTAACAAGAATATTGATTCTGTATAGTTGAAGTTTTAGAGTATAGAAATTAAAATATAAGCTTAGTAATTTTTTATGTTAGAAAAAAATTATTTTGATGTAAAAATGATATGTAAAATGGGTAAGAGTTTGACTGGGTCTGGAAAGTATAATATTAAATAAGATAACCCAAACAATAAAGTCAAAACTGCTCTCATATCGAATCCTAGGCTGTACTGTAGCTACATGTTCACAGACATGCAGATATACATGAGGGGTTATTTTTTACATTTGGAATATCAAGTAGAAAAAGAGACAAGGAGATTAGAAGAGTGAATCAAGATTATTAGCAGACTAGGAGAGATGAGAAAGAATGAGAATCATTAAAACATCTTGTTCAGGGGAGAGTGGGAGGGACTTAGGGAGGGGGCTACGACTGGGATACAAAGTACCTAACCTGTGATTAATATAAAAATAAATAAATTACATTTTAAAAACATCTTTTTCAAAATTACATAATGGTGTGTAATACCTTCTGTGCTCCTTTAGAAAATGACAGTAAAGAAAACTAAAAAGAAAAAAGAAAAAAGAAACTTTTAGCTTGTTTTTATAAGAAGTGTTGAACACTGCTCATAAACTCTCCAGCAACAAGTAGTATGATAACTCCACTTAAGCTTGGAAAAAACATCTTTTTTTTTCCTTTCATATAATTAAACCTATTTAACTATAAAAAAATGTTTAACCTGCATGATACCATTTCATGCCCCTTTCCCATATGAGTTCACTAGGAGCCCTTGTTCCCAGTCAGTGTGTTATGCCTACATAGCCTAATGTGCACATTTCTGTTCCACATATATGAAGACTTGAAATAAGTTCAAACATAGGATCTTTTGCTCTTACAAAGCTGCCATTGTTTACCTTATTTATTTGCTTACAATGCTTTTGCTTTTTAGTGAAGATAAGGTTCTTGAGGAAGACGGTTACTCTAGCAGCCCTGCTAGGTTACAGTGTCCACCTTACAGGTGCCATGAAAATATGTATTTAAACATTTGAAATGTATTAAGGCCATTTTGGAAAGTTCTACATCTACAAACAAGTCCTACTTATACTTCTGAAAACAAGTTACATTTCTGAAGTATTTTAAGAATATCTGAAAATGATTGAAAAGGAAGACAAATTGTGTACCATCCGGGCAATTACATGTCTAGCCAAAGTAAACTAAGAAGGTGGTAATTAAAATTTCACAAAGTCCCATCCAAACAAGAAAAGGCACTAGTAAACAGAAGCTAATGAGAAAGGGGGAAAAGCTTCCTTCAAGAACAAACTCCCAGATAGGCTATCCAAACCCAAGCGTTTAGACTTGGACACATCTAAATACGAGCAATGGAAAACGGACTCATAGAGTGTATACACACAAGTGTATCGAGAAAAAT
>JAQQSO010005064.1:0-12315 GCA_028658305.1 Pachyuromys duprasi | reverse complement strand
GTTTCAGACTCAGGAAGTCTGTCTACTTCTTTGTGGCAGCATCGCATAGTATAAACCTGGAACTCAGTAAGCACACTAAGCAGGCTGGCTGCTAACACACAGTTATCATTCCTTCTCCATCCCTCAAGCCCAGGTGGGTATAATCAGCAGGTGCTGCCACATCTGGAATTTTGACATGGATGGATTCTCAAGTTCAGACTTCAAAAACAGCCTTGTGCTTACAGAGCAGATATTTTGCTGACACACACCCTCCCACAGTCTTGACCCATTCAAGCTGTGTTAGTTAAATAAAATCTTCCCAAAGACAGGGCTCTGGCTGACATGTTTCTTTAACTACTATTCCAGAACATCTGTAAAAGACTGAACGCAAAATAGGCATTTATTCAATATTGTTGAATTAATGAAGAGTATATTGATGGGTGTTCCCTTGAGAGAGTTTGTGTGTGTGTTTCTTTGTATGTGTGTGTGTTCACTAACATACCTAAATACTGAGGTAATATACTATTTCTGTTACTTGTTATAGAATTGAAATTTCTAAAACAATAACTAATTCTCACATTTTTATATTAAACCTCAGAGAAAACTAAATTCTGGCCAGTATCCTGACATTGACTATAGGATAGTTAAGCTCAAATATTTGTTTTTGATTCTGTTAGCTCCTGTAAGAAAAATCTCCCACAATCATTTTATTATGTGGTGCATGTGTGCGCATGCACAAGTGTAAGTGTGCATGTATGAGCATGAGCTTGAGGCACACATGTAAGCATTTGAACCCTTGGAAAAGCCAAAGGTTGTTGTCAAGTGTGCTTCCTCAATTCTTCACCTTTACTTTTTGATACAGGAGTGAACGTGAAGGCCGTTGATGGCACTCCACCACCTGTCTAATGAGATTCAAAAATTTGTTTCCTGTAATGGTGGCTATGATGGTCAAAGCCTTCCCTGCCAGAATCCCACTGTTTACATTGCATACTTTGTAAATTTTGTATACTTTACAGGAAAGTGTTCATGTCCCTAGCTCCAGGAGCTGAGAGTTCTAATTCTTGATCTGCAGGCACAAAAGGACTATGTACCTCACTAGGTATAGCTTGAGCAAAGGAGACCTCAAAGCCCAACCCCACAGTGACACACTTCTCTAACAAGGCCACACCTACTCCAAAAAGGCCACACCTTCTAATATTGCCACTCCTTATGAGGCAAATATTCAAATACATGACTTTATGGGGCACATACCTCTACAAATGACCACACTAACACACAAAGGCTTTATTCTAGCTTACCATTCTATAAAGTCCATAACTGCAAAAGAGTCACAATGGCAGAAGTTTGAAGCAGCTGGTCATATCCACAGTCAAGAACTGTGTGCATGCTTACTACTCACCTACTTAATTGGCTTTCTCTACACTTCTTTACCCCTGGCACCCTAAACAGGAAACGATGCTGCCCACTTTCAGCCTGAGTCTTCCCACAGAAATGAAGGCAACAAAAATCAATCCCAGACACATAGGTCCATAGGTCCAATTGATCTACAGAAATCCTCACAGGTGATTCTAGGTTTTTTTACCATCACCAACATGGAGAGTGGTAGAGGTGGATAGCATACATTCTCCTCTGGGCTCTGCACAAACATATGTGTACATACATGTATATTTCCATGTGAGCATATAACACACATACATACATACAGATTGACAGACACATACATCAAATACAGAGACACATACATCATTGAGAAATCCATGTAGAGAAAACAAGAAAGGGGAAAAGCATATTGATTCCTATATTATTAATATCTCTCTTCTATGTTTACTTTAATCAAATCAGGATTTCCCCTGATTTCTTGCAATTGTTATCTTTTGAATTTTTCATATTCCCAACAGAAGCTCTCATCCCATTGAGACATGGGTTTTTTTTTTTAATATTTGTTTATTTTTAAGTGTATGCATGTTTTCTCTGCATATATGTATTGTATCACATGCATGCATACTTGTTACTTGAGGAGATCAGAAAAGACATCAGATTCCCTGGAACTAGAGTTACAGGTGGTTGTGAGAGCCTATATAAGTGCTAGGAATCACACTTTTGGTCTCCTGAATGAGCAGCAAGTGCTCGTAATCAAGCAGCAATCTTTCCAGCCCAAGACTTGTTTTTATTTTAGCAAAAAAAAAAAATCTAAAGATGAAAGAAAGAATCAGAATCTATCAATAACAGTGATATCCCTCATGGTTGCCATGAGAGAGGCTGCCTACTTTCCTGAGCCTAAATATATGCTGAATGGAAGCACTGTGTCTTCACAAAAGAGGGTTATAAAAATGTTTCCTAAAATTGCTGGGCAGCCATAAAGAAAATAAATGACTCTATTACTTTGAAATGTAAGCAAACACTACCACTAAAGCCCTGGGCAACACATGAAGCCATCCTCTATTAATAAATGGGGTTTGATGACTTCTCATATGGAAGATAAAGGAAAAAGAGCATCATTGTCTGGAAAATGCTATTTGGATGCCTGGTGCTGATACGGGAACACCAGGGCAAAGTGATGTAGCACAGTCCCTCCAAGGTGGCAGAGAAACAGATGGCTCTACCCTACTTTTCCCTGTTTACAGGAACATGAGTTGTCCTTCTCCTGCTCCTGGATCCCAGAGTACATTCTTAAGAAAAGCCTGGATTGAGCATGGAAGGCAAACACAGAGAAGGATTCTGTGTTCCCTGTGGCAGGCATGGCTGCCTCATACGTCATTTGAATTAGGGATAAGATAAGCAAAGGGTTGATCTTGGAAAAAAGAGGCTTAAAGAAAAGTTGCTAGAGGTGGAACAAACTTTAGTTTTATTCTCTCTCCCTCTCCCTTCCCCTCCCCCCTCTCTGTGTGTAGTGAGGGCATATGCAAACGCATGCAGAGGCTTCATGGGGACTGCACATATATGCTGTGCATGTTCACACTACAGGGCAAACTTGGATGCCGTTAGGTAGGAGCTGTGCACCCTGAATTTGAGACAGGCTCTGTCCCTAGGATCTGAAGTTCAGTGCAGCTAGGAGGGCTCCATCTCCACAGTGCTTCGATTACTGGTGTGTACCACCATGGCCTTGGGACATGAATTTTGAGGATGGAACTCAGGCTCTCCTGTGCTTTGCAGCTGAGCTATGACCCCAGTGACAGGTTTTATTTTACATATGACAGCCCGAGGGTCTAGCATATAGGGATTTAAAATTAGTCTGTTTTCGTCACACACACACACAAGCATACGCCCGCATGAAAGCATACCTGATTGGATAATCACAATCAAATATATACGTGATCATACACATACAGACACAAATAAGTCTTAAATTATGTGGCTCTTGGGAATTTTATCTTCCATATACTCTTATTGTTATTTCCTGCACCTTGGCAGATTACCAACAGTCTCGGGGTGGGGGAGGAGTGTTGAGCAAAAAAGAGTAGCAAGGGGTATTTTGACAGAACTGTCAAATTAAAACAAATTAAAAACACTTATCTACCTATCATTCCTTAGCCTATTGTTGCATGTGCCACTTTGGTAGAGGCATCTTGCTTCCACATCACAGACTGCAGCTTTCACTTATTGATTTGAACAAAACAAATGCATGTGTGTGTGTGTGTGTGTGTGTGTGTGTGTGTGCTTATTCTGAAAACATGTAAATTTTACACAGCAAAAAACCTTCCTTTGCAGTGCATGTGACAAGTGTAAAGCACAGGCTTGGTTGCCTTCATTTTATGTGATTTCCTAAACTTACAGTGATTATGTATCCAAGTAAGAGAGATAAATGACATTAAATTATATGTATTAAGAGGGTGTTGAACATCTCGTATACATGGGCTTGTTGACTACTGAGGGAAAAATACTTTTTCATTTTTTTTTAAATTAAATGTATGTGTTTGCTGGAATGTAGGTTTGGGCACAGGAACATAGTGCTTGTGGAGGTCAGATGAGGGTGACAGATCCCCTAAAGCTGGAGTTACAGGTGGCTATGAGCTGCTTGAAGTGTGTGCTAGAAATCACATAATAGTCCTGTGGAAGGGCAGCAAGCGTTTTCCACTGCTGAAGCATCTGTCCAGACTTGTCTCACCTCAGTGCACCAGGTCAAGCCCAGGAGAAAACTGTAGCACACTGACCATCTAAGTCCTGAAGTTTTATCAACCTCATCTCTTGCCTTCTTTTCGTTATGTGGTACATTGGGGTTCTTTCTCTGCTCCCATTTACTTTTGACCAATAATACAGTGCACCCTCTATGTTCTGGGCTTACTTTTCCTGGGAATTAACTTCTCATTCCATTTCCTAGTCTAGGACAGATGTTGCTTAGCTTCTTTCTTCATAGTGTTGATAGAGACTCTTAATTTCAACAATTTAAAAAGCAGTGTATTTGTTCAGTGTATGTCATGTTTGTGTATGATCACTTATATCCCCGTGCCATAGGACTTGTGAAGGTCAGAGGACAAATTGCAGGGACCACTTCTCTTTTTCCACCATGTATATTCTGGGGATTAAACTCTGGTTTTAGGTTTGCAGCTGTTGCCTTAACCCACTGAATTAGCTCACTGGTCATGTAAATAATTATTTTAATTGATTCCTCTTCCAAAAAGATTCTATCAGTCCCGTTCTATATGTCATTATGATAAAAAAAATCTTGACAAATATTCATCCCCCTACCAACATGTTATCATTCAAAAATTAAATTTACCTGGACTTTAATTTTGGTTTACTTTGAAACCTTGATTACTTAATAATAGTGGGGAATGAATGTTTGCCAGGCGCTTAACAACTCTTCCAACCTTGGAGCCCTATTGAATGCCAAGCCCTTCATTCTCGCCACCTTGACTTTCTCAGGACATTTATTGTTATTATCAGTTGTCAGTGTAATCACTGAGAACATAGCATCAAACTAGGAGGAATGAAGTAGAGTAGAAAATATGCACATTCTCAGTGCAGAACTTATCAGTTACTGTATTGTGCCACAAATAACTATATCAATCTCTCTATCACTTCTAGAAGTTATTATTTGCATTGACGAGATGACCAGAGGCATCTTGGCACCAGTTTGAGAATGAAAGATGAGTGGCTGCAACATGAGCATCTGATGGGGCAGCAGAAGATTTAATCTTATGTCACTCCAAACTCCGTACATGAGTTAGAAGTTTACAGTGTATATACATTTTGCCTTAACTATGTCATGGTAACAGTATCTATGAACAGATTTTTAAGTAAAATTAAATACATTTATATATTAAAATCCCTTTAAATCATTCCAATCACAGGACAGGCACTACATGAACAAATGCTAACTATGTATTTCCACCTTAGCTATGGCCTTATTTCTCAAGAAACTCTAATTTAGCAGAATGTGGAGAGATGTTTGTTCTGAAGGGAAACTGTCAAGACAAACAGCAGCAAATGAGGAATAAATGAGGAAACTCTTGTCATCAGTGGACACAAAATCCAAAGCATGTGATATGGAAACATTGAAATTTGTGACCGCAACCAGATACTTCAAGCACCTCTCCATTCAATTTAATACATCTAAAAAGGAATAGATAATAAGAGCATGGGCAATTTGGTTTCAAAAAGAAACACCCCAAGAAAAGTCAGAGAGGAGATGTAGAAATTAAGTTATATGAGGGACCTTAAACTACATTCCCATATATTCACAGTGATGCAAAGCAGTTATCTGTAAAATGAGTTAAGATGCTTGAATCTGGGTCCATACTCTAGAAGTTACTCGACGTGAACAGTGTATCGATAGGAGATGATGCTATTTCCTTTCTATAGCAGTAATCCCATACCAGGAAGGCTGAGACAATACAAACCATGGAGTGGAGTTTCCCAGGCCTAAGACCTACTGACTCCACATGCTTGGATGGGTTTCCTTGCTGTAGGAGACCCAAGTGGAATAAAGAATGCTGACACAATGAGGTTTTCTCAAAGGCAAGGAAATACCTTAGGTGCGTTTAGTTTCATGCCCTCTCCTTCATTCAGTTCTCCTTCACTTTATGCATATTGAAGGTCCCATATTTGTTGGAACTTTGTTGGAACCTATGCAGGTTCTACAATATCTTCACCAAAAGTCATTCAGCTAACACATGGTCAAGTTCTGTATTAATGATTTAATAGTAAAGTACAGAGAAGTTAAAAGGCAGACCCAGGTGGGTTGAAATGTAGGTTGCATTTCTTTCTTGCCTATCTCAAATGCCTCTTGGTAAATTTCCTAGGGTTTCTCATGGCTTGATGTCACTCATCATCTCAAGAAATTGCAAGTCTTTGCAATAATACCACTTTATTTTCAGACCTTCATAGAAGACTTCACTCTTTTTTAGTACTTGTTCCTACAATTCTGGAACATTGGTGCTGGATCTCAGCTTGGACTCTGTTTTCTTCTGGTAGAGCTTGATCAGCGGCAACTTCGTTGAAAATATTCTTATTTATTGGGTGCATGTAGGAACAGTGTGCTCTCAACTGCTGAGCATCAATCCAGCCACAAAGACCAATTTAATTCTTTTCTTAAATAATCCATCCATAATTTTCTTATCCTTCTTTAGCCCTTAGAACTAGAACACATTTCCCCTACCAAGTTCCTACCTTGCATCATGTCTGTGTCTTATTTTGTTGTGTGGCATATACCTCTGGGTACTTTAACTTGTCCTCTGAATAATTTTCTATTCAATCTGTCTCCTCAGACAATACTGTGTTGGGAGTCTTGCTTCTTTCCTAGTCCTGTTCAGTCTATTCGATGCTGTATTATTAATCACACCAACACAAGTATTTCCTGAGGTTCTCTGCTGATGACTTGGCAAATGAAACATATAGGGGAGGCATTTGTTGTGAAGTAAAAATGGAAAGACAGTTTTGCCCATTTCTTTAGATTCTCATCCATTGAATCTAGTACTAAAAACAAAACATAAAAATGATGGTGAAAATCAATACTGCCTGTATATTTTCTGCGTAACTGAAATGATAACTGGTCAATGTTGAATTGTTTTTATTTTGGTGGAGCTATGATGATGCAGGGTTTTTTAGAGTGATGGGAAAATATGAAGCCCAACTGTGTATGATCCAAGGATCTAAGATTAAGGATGCGCACAGTTATCAAAGATTGACCTAGACCAGGCCTCCATGTTTGTTGACTTGAAACAATTAAGATAATGCTGTAGAGTTTTATGCGGAAATAATACGCAGAAAGGGGCTTTATTTAAAATTATTACGAACAGTAAGAATTTAAGGAAAAATGAGAACTTATTTAAAAAACATAGCAAAGAACACATTAACATCAAATTTTTCTTATTCAGTGTTTTTCTAGGGCAGTGACAGAAACATGAAAAAGACTAAGTTAGCCTCTCTTCATATTAATTGATTATCTGAGCTATCTTGGTCCAAGGCAATCAATGGCCAACATGCCCCATGAATATCCCCTTTTCCCCAGCCAAAGTGATGAGCTGCTCATATGATGCTGATGCATTGGTCATTCTCATTTCTTTCTTTTCTTACTTGCTGACCTTGACTTTATACTATTTGATGACCTTCACTATACCCTGGCTATTGGCAGATGACTTTGACTATATCTTGGCTGTTGATTGCTTGACCAGTATTATGACCTTTTGACTGTGCAAGTATCTGGCTAACTGTAGGTGAATCAAGTATTAACTATACTGAAATCTTGTCATTCTTATAGCTACCAAGAAGTAATTGCTATGTTGTATCTGTCTATGGGAATTTCTGTTGTCCCTTTCCTGACATAGGAAATGCTCATTAGAAGGTATCCTTTACAGCTTTGTATACTGTAATTAGTTGCATTAGAAGCAATGTATTATAAAGACTGAAGAATAGGCAATAGTGCTTAGCATGTGTTTCTCAAAGTAGAAAGATCTCATAAAACTTTGCCAGACAGCCCACTATCACTGTCCCTGCTGCTTAGAAATGTCTTCTTGGCTGTATCACTTGGCTGAAGGATCTTCGTCTTCCATTCTTAATGCTCCTGAATTCACTCTTCTAACCTTAAATGCCCCATTTACTTTACCGTAACTGTAGCAATGTGACTTTTCAAAACATTTTACTAGTCACCATGGACATATTCCTCTTACTGCTCACAGAGGTTTCTCCTGCAATTTCAGATTGGTCTTTCTTATTCTGAGGTTCAATCCAGCTTTGAGGTGTTTACCTAACATGGTAATGCTATCCATTAGATGCATATTAACGTGTCAAATCTTAGTCATCTGACCTTAAAATTGAGGTGGCTTTGTAAGATGGCATGCACCTGAGTAGTGATGGCTCTCTTGGAGTTAGATCCCAGAGTCATCCTGGGGTACACAATGGCAATTATACATTCATGCCACAAGGAGGTAAATATTGACTTTAAAGCAAAATTTGTCGTCACAGCCTCTCCAGCTAATGTTTTTTTTATGTCTAACTTTCCTTTTCATTCAGAGTCCTTTAATTATGTTGGACACATGATGACACTGCTATTCTCTGTAGCTTCTGCTCTTCTCAGAAGACTAACACTGAAAGATGTCAAGATTCAGGAGTAGCTGCTTTCCATTTCCTGGTTCCTCTATTAAATCATTTTCTTGAGTCTTTTTTGAAAAAGGAACACCCTAATTAATCATTTAATTAGTTCCCACAGAGTAATGAAAAATATTATACATGAAATTTAAATATATTCTTAGGTGTTCAAAATGTGAACAGATTTTCTAGTTCATTCAATAGATAGCAGCAGAGTGAGGCATTGCAGTGTTATCCTGCAAGATGCTATTGCTTCCATCACTGTTTTAAAATTCCTCACTACTATATTTTGTGATGTGACATATCACATAGCATCAGACTCAGACATCATTTTTTTATATTTTACTTGTTCTCTGTATTTCAAACTCAGTATCTTAATATGTAATTGTTATCTTAATTTTCTCCAAAATGTAAATGCTGCCTCCACACCAAATCTTAAGAGATGGTATTAATAAATAAATTACTTGTGGATTTGATCTAGGAAACTTCATATGTACTCTCCTTCACACAATTCTATAGTCATAGTCAACCACTAAATGTCACAGATTTTGTGGTTTCTTTGTAAAACTCCTTGTACCTGCTGTTACCTGATATCTTACAATGTGCCCAGTAGGCTAAGTAATTCAACACCTACAAGCACTGTTGCTAATTATAGAAATCTTCTGAAGTGGGAAAGGGAGATATAGTTATCTCCACTGAACAGATTGGGAAGCACAGGACCATAGGACCGATGGGCTTAACTGCATGATAATCAACAAAATATTTTAATTCTATGCACTCACTTCAGCATTTGATCCCTCTCTCATTCTAAAAAGTAAGTTAGAGAGTCTTGGGACATTTAGATTTGGAAGTATTTCTTCAATTCTCATGAATTCAAATCTCCTTTTTTACTAGTTAGTTTTATTCTTTGACAATTTGATATATAAATAAAGTGCATTATGGTTAATGTTTTAATTCCCCCTCCTCCCAGTGAGTATATCTCCTACATTCATACCTTTTTCTTCTGTTTTCTGACTCTGTGAGTTTAACCAGGACTGTTTGAGTGAGCACAGGCTTAGAGCCATGAGTAAGCTCATTAGTGGTTTCCCAGATTAATATGTTGACAGTGCCTCTCCCAGAATCTACCAGTAAGTCTCTAATATGAAGTCAGCCTGTCTCATCACTTTCACTACTTCTGCTTCAAACTATACTTTTGTCTCTAGAAGGAATTAATGTGGGTAAGTATTGTACGTTGTTTTTATTTTCCTTTTAAATAATTTATCATTTACCTCAGGTAACTATATCAACATGTAAAATTTTTACAATGACTATAAGCTTTGTTAGAAAGAAAAAGGAAGAAAGAAATCCACACTGCATTTATTAGCATAAAAATTAAAAATCATCTTTAATCTGAGGTATTTAATCCTTGCTTATGTGCACGTAGGGTTTCTGTAACTGTAAAGAGTTTAGCTTGAAAACTGAGAAATTTCAGCTTCTGGAATAGCATGGCAACAAGTGTGCAGAAACATGTAAGTTCTGTCTTGTCAGGTTATCTCCTGCAGATAAATATGGTAAAAGTTTTTGTCCTTAAAACAAAAACAAACAAACAAAAACTATTGAGGACACATCAGGGTAGAGAAACTGCATTTCTTCTTAATGTTCAGGGAGAACACCTCATATATTTTTCAACTTTCTCTCACTTATGACAGGCTGGTCTTAGAGAAATCTATCTTAAGTTTCTGCTGAGAAGTTGGCTTAGTCACTTAGGCTTATGTCATGTGGTCTCTAACACCAATATAAAGGCCAGGTCTGTCAGCACAAGAATGTGAAACAAGTACAGGGGCTGGTGCTGAGAAGGGGGTCACTGAAACTCCTTGACCAGCTCATTGGAGAGCTTAAAGTTCAAACAAAGCTCTGTCTCAAATGGCAAGGTAGAGAGCAATAGTGGAAAACATGGATGTATATATCAAGCCTCTAGACACACATGTACACACACATTGACACACATGTAGATGCATGAACACATACACATATTGACATGCATCACAGAAACACACGTATATAAACATGCATACACATATAGACACACGTGCATGTGCACATATGTGCAGACATTCACATAGACAATAGTGTTCACAAACATTTAGACAAACACACAGACGTGAAATACTTTTCCAAATTTCTCCAAAATTTAAAGAAACTTATCATTAGTAGGGTAAGCAGATAAAATTTGGTAGAATTTACAAGAACAATGAAATAAGTAGTTAAAAAATATTGGCTTTTGGTAAAAGAAAAACAATGGGATCTTTTTGTATTTCCTAAATAAAGGAGAGAAGAGAATTAAAGGTTAATTCAGTTTGAATTAAACATTTAAAGTGAGAGGCCAAACAGAACCCTGTTTAAATACTGTGCCTGCACAGCCAGGAGAGATAAATTTGTGTTGCCTTATCTTAACAAGAAATTATTGCCATGAGAAATTCTCATTGCTCTCTTTTTCATTGATATGGCTTCATAAATGAAAATATAACAAACAGGAACAATGAGAAAAATATTAGAAAAGCCTCATTCAGTATTAAGTTAAAAACACCTTCTAAAAGGACATACTTTGATTTCAATCTGAAAGCACATCTTATTTACAATGTAGATAACAATCATAAACAACATTGTGTGGAAATATCTCATGAAAATATGGTGGCAGAATTCCCAGCTAAGCCAACAGTGTGGAGGCCAAAACAAGTGATGGTGGGATTCCCCCAGGAAGGGGAAGCCATAGTGCATTTTGAGGATGAACATTCTGGGTTGTTTCGAAGTGCGGTCACTCAGATTCCAACAGTGGGTAGGTAATCCCAGCTCCAAAGGGTCTGTGTCATCACCTGCAGTAGCTCATAAAAGGTGTCAGTAGCGGGCCTTATCAGATCATACAAGCAGGAAAACATTCCCTCCAATAGGCCTTCTGGATAAAAAAGCCCTAAGTGGAGAAAAGCATAGGCAGTAAGCACATGGCTGGGCGCCTGACACCAAGGCCAGGAGAATGGCCACTGTCACGCCACATAAGCCCTGTCCTAACCATCCCCCTTTTTCTGTGAAATTTTCTAAAAGTCTCTCATTCAAGAATTCCTTAATACTTTCCAGACACCTGCTTCATCCGAAAACTGAGAGTATAATGTCGCACTTGATGTCAGATGTCCCCAGACCTACTTGCCCTGATGCAGCATAATTACTTGTAAAAGGTCCAGAAGAGAACACCATTTGCTTTGTGCAGGCAGAGTGAAGACATTACCATGCAGCTTGCCTGAAGGATGACTTGACTCTCTCAAACTATGCCTCCCTTAATTCTAACAAGCATCTCACAAGCATCTGCAAAAGGCCACAGTGTCTCTTCCCAAACATGCTCTTCTGTGGCTCTGTCAGTCTTCTTAGATATGATCAGGAGACCAGGTTGCAGAGCTGACAGCTGTCTCTCACTTCTGTGTAAGAGAATGTTTGCTCCTTTGTCCTCAGTGATAGTGCAATTTGTTGAAGTCTTAACTGTGGAACCCAAGGCAACTTTTACCATACTCTTTTTTTTTTAATTAATTTATTTATTTTTGTATCAATCACAGGTTAGGTACTTTGCATCCCAAGCATAGCCCCCTCGCTCATTCCCTCCCATCCTCGCCCTCCCTCCCTCGTCTCCTCCCTGCCCCCTCCAAGTCCACCAACAGGGGAGGACCTCCTCCCCTTCCATCCAACCCCAGCTCATCCTATCTCTTCAGGGTTGGCTGCAATGTCTTCCCCTGGGATCTAGCCAGTCTGTCACTCCCTGGTATGTATGGGGGAGGGTCAAAGAGT
>JAQQSO010005063.1:0-12315 GCA_028658305.1 Pachyuromys duprasi | reverse complement strand
ATTTCTTTAAGTGCTTCTCAGCCATTTGAGATTCGTCTGTTGAGACTCTTCTCGTTTAGTTCTGTGCCCAGTTTTTTGTCTGGGTTATTTTGTTTATTGGTGTTTGAATTCTCAAGTTCATTATATATTTTGGATATTAGTCCATTGTCGAATGTAGGATTGGTGAAGATATTTACCCAGTCTGCAGCCTGGGGTTTTGTTCTATTGACAACGTCCTTTACCTCACAGAAGATTTTCAGTTTCAAGAGGCACCATTTATTAATTATAGCTGTTTGTGTTCTGTTCAGGAAGTTGTCCCCTGTGCCTATGAGTTGGAAGCTCTTTCTCAGTTTCTCTTCTAATACATTTAATGTATCCAGTGTATTAAAGTCTTTGATCTACTTGGATTTAAGTTTTGAGTGGGAACATAAATATGGATCTATTTGAATTTCCCATATGTAGACATTCTGTTAGAGCAGTACCATTTGTTGAAGATGCTGTATTTTTTTCCACTGTATGACTTCTTTGTCAAAAATCAAGTGACCATACTTATGTCAGTTTATTTCTGGGTCTTCGATTTGAATCCATTGATCAACCATTCCATTTCTATGCGAATACAATGAAATTTTTGTTACTATTGCTTTGCAGTGTAACTTGAAGTCAGGGATGGAGATCCCTCCAGAAGTTCCTTTAATGTAGCTATTCTGGGTTTTTCATTTTTCCATATAAAGCTTACAATTGTTCTTTCAAGGTCTTTAAAGAACTGTGTTGGTATTTTGATGGTGATTGCATTGAATCTGTGGATTGCTTTTGATAACATGGCCAATTTTTAATTAAATTTTTATTTTTTATATTAATTACAGCTTATTCACTTTGTATCCTAGCCATAGCCCCCTCCCTCTCCCCTATTTCCTTCCAATCCCACCCTCCCTTCATCCTCTCTTCCCATGTCCCTCTCCAAGTCCACTGATAGGGGAGGTTCCCCTCCCCTTCCATCTGACCCTATATTATCAGGTCTTACCAGAACTGGCTGCATTGTCCTTCTCTGTGGCCTGGCAAGGCTGTTTCTCCTTCACTCAGAAAGACAAAAGAAATGGACATTGGAAGAAGGAGAAAACAGAAAACAGGACAGGAACCTACCACAGAGGGCCTCTGAAAGACTCTACCCAACAGTGTATCAAACCAAATACTGAGATTCATAATCAAACTTTGGGCAGAGTCTTATGAAAGAAGGGGGAGATAGTAAGACCTGGAGATGACAGGAGCTCCACAAGAAGAGCAACAAAACAAGGCCATTTTTACTATGTTAATCCTACTGATCTATGAACATGGGAGATCTGTCTATCTTCTCACATCATCTTCTTAAATTTCTTTCTTCAGAAACTTGAAATTCTTGTCATATGAGTGTTTCACTTGCTTGGTTAGAGTCACACCAAGATATTTGTGTGTGTGTGTGTGTGTGTGTGTGTGTGTGTGTGTGTGTGTGTGTGTGTGTGTGTGGCTATTAAGAAGGGTATACTTTCTCTAATTTTTTTCTCAGCCTCTTAGTCATTTGTGTGTAGCAGAGCTACTAATGCTTTCAAATTAATCTTGCATCCAGCCATTTGCTATACCTGTTTATCAGCTGTAGGAGTTCTCTGGTGGAATTTTGAGGGTCACTTACATACACTATCATATCACCTGCAAATAGCAATATTTTGACTTCTTCCTTCCCAATTTGTATACCTTTGATCTCCTTTAGTTATTTTATTGTACAGGTAGAACTTCAAGAACTATACTGAAGAGGTATGGAAAATGTGAGGAGCCTTGTCCTATCCCTGATTCTAGTGGAATTATTCTTGAGTTTCTCTCCATTTAATTTGAGGTTGTCAAGCAGCTTGCTGTATATATTGCTGTATATTATGTTTAGGTATGACCCGTGTATCCCTGATCTCTGCAAGACTTCATTATGAAGGAGTGTTGGATTTTGTCAAAGGCTTTTCTGCATCTAATGAGCTGTTCACGTGATTATTTTTTCTTTGAGTTTGTTTATATGATGGATACATTGCTGGATTTTTGTAGTTGAAACATCAATGCATCTTTTGAAGGAGGTCTACTTGTTCATTGTGGATGATGTATTTGATGTGTTCTTGGATTCAATTTCCTAATATTTTATTGAATATGTTTGCATCAATTTTCATGAGTGATATTGGTCTGAAATTCTCTTTCTTTGTTGAATCTTCATATGGTTTAGGTATCAGGGTGACTGTGGCTCTGTAGAATGAGTTTGGCAGTCTTCCTTCAGTTTCTATTTTGTGGAATAGTTTGAGAATTGATAATATCTCTTCTTTGAATGCTTGGAAGAACTCTGGGTTAAAACCATCTGGACCTGGGGCTTTTTGTGGTTGGGAGACTTTTGAAGGCTGCTTCTATTTCCTTAGGGGTTACAGTGTTTAAACTGATTACCTGATCTTGATTTAACTTTGGTAAGTAAAATCTATCCAGGAAATCATCCATTTCCTTTAGATTTTCCAATTTTGTGAAATACAGTCTTTTGAAGGAAGATCTAATGATTTTTTTAGATTTCCTCAATGTCTGTCCTTATGTTTGGTTTTCATTTCTGATTTTGTTAGTTTGTATACTCTCCCTCTGCTTCTGTCCACCTCCTTGATTTTTCTCAAAGAACCAGCTCTTGGTTTAATTGATTCTTTGTATTGTTCTCTTGGATTCAAATGTATTTATTTCAGCCCTGAGTTTTATTATTTCCTGTCGCCTACTCCTTTTTGCGAGTTTGCTTTCCTCTGTTCTAGAGCTTTCAGGTGGGATCAGCTTTGCTATTGCGGGGTCTCTCATTTCTTTATGAAGGTGCTTAGTGCTATGAAATTTCCTCTTAGCACTGCTTCCATTGTAAGTTTGGGTATGTTGTGCCTTTACTTCATTTAATACTAGAAAGATTAATTTCTTCCCTGACCCAGTGGTTGTTGAGTAAGAAGTTGTTCAGTTTCCATGAGTTTGAAGACTTTCTGTTGTTTCTGTTATTGCATTTCAGCTTTAATTCATGGTGGTCTGATAAAACACAGGGGGTTATTTTATTTTAATCTTCTTATATCTGTTGAGGTTTGCCTTGTAACCAAGTATATGGTCAATTTTGGAGAAGGTTCTGTGAGGTGCTGAGAAGAAGGTATATTCTTTTATGTTTGGGTGAAATGCTCTGTTGATATCTGTTAGGTCCATTTGATTCATGACATCTGTTAGTTTCCTTATTTCCCCATTTAGCTTCTGTCTTGATGATCTGTAGATTGGGGAAAATAGTGTGCTGACGTCTCCTACTATTAATGTGTGGGGCTCAATGTGTGGCTTAAGCTTTAGTAATGTTTCTTTTACAAATGTGGGTGCTCTTGAGTTTGGGGCATAGTGTTCAGAATTGAGATATCATCTTGGTTCATTTTTCCTTTAATGAGTATAAAATCTCCTTCCCATCTTTTTTGAATAATTTTGGTTGAAAGTCTATTTTATTAGATACTAGAATGGCTACTCCAGCTTGCCTCTTAGGTCCGTTTGCTTGAAAAATCTTTTCAAGCCCTTTAATCTGAGGTAATATCTATTGTTATTGCTGAGGTGTGTTTCTTGATGCAGAAAGATGGATGCTATTTTCATATCCATTCTGTTAACCTGTTTCTTTTTATTGGGGAGTTGATGCCTCACAACATTAATGACCAGTTGTTGTTACTTCCTATTATTTTGATGTTAGAGGTGATAGTGTGTGTGTGTGTGTGTGTGTGTGAGAGAGAGAGAGAGAGAGAGAGAGAGAGAGAGAGAGAGAGAGAGAGAGAGAGAGAGAGAGAGAGATCCCTTTCTTTTGGTTTTGCTGATGTGGGGTTATTAATATCCTGTGTTTTCCTGGGTGTAGTTGGCCTCCTTAGGTTGGAGTTTCCCATCTAGTATCTTCTGTATGGCTGCTTTTGTGAACAGATATTGTTTAAATTTGTTTTTGTCTTGGAATGTCTTATTTTCTCTTTTGGTGACTTAAAGTTTGTTCAGTATAGTAGTCATGGCTGATATTTGTAGTCTCTTAGTGTCTTTAAGATATCTGTCTAGGCCCTTCTGGCTTTTAAAGTTTCTCCTAAGAAGTCAGGTGCCTTTATATGTGATTTGGTCTTTTTCCCTAGAAACTTTTAATATTCTCTCTTTTTTTCTGTATATTTAGTGTTTGTTTATTATGTGGTAGGGTATTTTCTGGTCCAATCTATTCGGTGTTCTGTAAGCTTCTCTTTCTTTAAGTTGGGCAAGTTTTCTTCTATGATTTTATTGAAAATATTTTCTTGGCCATGGAAATGGGAGTCTTCTCCTTCTATTCATTTTAGTCTTAGGTTTTGTCTTTTCATAGTGTTCCTGATTTCTTGGATGTTCTGTGTCATGAGCTTTTTAGTTTTAAGATATTCTTTGACTGATGCATCGATTTCTTTATTCATATCTTCTACTCCTTGAGATTCTCTTTTCCATCTCTTGTATTCTGTTGGTGATGCTTGTATCCTGTCCTCTCCCCTAGGTTTTCCATCTCCAGAATTGCCTTAGATTACGTTTTCAGATTGCCTCAGATGGAGTTATTCCTTCTTGCTCCATTTATAGGTCTTGCACAGTTTTATTCATTTCCTTCTCCTGTTTGATTGCTGTTTCCTGTATTTTTTTTTAATTTCTTTGAGGCTTTGTTCACTTATTTCTCCTGTTTGATTTGTATTTTCCTGTGCTACTTTGAGAGCTTAATTTTCTTCTTTTAATGCCTTTTTCATTTTCATTCAGATTTAAAAACTCTTTCTTGTGCTTTGAGTGTGATAGTATTTCCAGGGCTTGATGTGGTAGGATTTCTGGTTTCTGGTTGTGCCATATGGCCCTGAGTTTTATTGCTTGTGTTCTTAGGCTGGTCTCTAGCCATCTGGTTGATTCTGGTGTTCACCAGCCTGGTGTTCCTTCTGCTAGGTTAACTGTGTTCCAGGTGGGCCAGGGTGATGGGAGAGCAGGTAGAAAGATCACCAAGCCTGAGAGCTGGTCTGGTGCCACACAGACCACCTGGGGATGAAGGACAATAAGGCTTAGGTCCTGCGCCTAGCTCACCCCCACTGAGTTTGCTCTCTCCGCTGGGCTCTGTGACTATGACCCATGTGGGCCAGGAAGAAAGGGAGTAGGAGAAAGATCTCCAAGTCCAAAGCTTGGAGCACCACACAGTCCTCCTCAAGATGAGGGAAAATGGGTTTTGTGTCTTGCATCCAGCTTACCTGCCTTAGGCTCTGTGTTTGCGATCCAGGTGGGCCAGGCAATTGGGGAACAGTCAGAAAAATCTCCAAGCTGAATGCTGCTCCAGCACCACACAGCCCTCATAGGGATAAGGAACAATGTGGCTTGGGTCATGCACCCATCTCACCTTCACTGAGTTAGTTGTCTCTGCTGTGCTTGGGCAAATGGACCAGACAACTGGGAAGCAGACAGAAGGATCTTCAAGTCAAAAGCTGGTCTGGAGACACATAGTCCTCCTCAGGATAGGGGACAAGCCCAAGAAGCAATTTTTATATAAGATGAAAAAAATTGCTCATTAGATTAACATATAAGAGGGTCATTCACACAAAATTATAGTAAAATAAAAATAAGTGCATAGATACATTTTTGGTGACATAATTTTTTATAAGAATAAAACACATATTTATAAATATACATAGGGCTTTACTCAGAGAAACACTTGCAGAGGTTGATTCACATGAAGAAGTGCAGAGACTGTTCAGCACAACAATGCAAACAAGTTGATGTAGATACTAATTAGTTTTAACAATAATACACGATGAAACTATATGAGTAAACTGTAACAAATTCTCATTACTGGTGGCTTCATAAGATGTATGAAGTTAAATGGTGATACACATGTTCTGACATGAAAACATTCTTAATTTGTGATTTCCTCTAATACTGGTCTGTATGTGATATGTTTTCTCTTCTTTGCTCTGTCCTATAATGAACTAAATTACTTACCCACTCAACTTCATCACTACAAAAACTGTTCTACATGTCTTGCAAAAGCTTGCACTTTGACCTTCATATAATTCTACAGCCAGTTTCTTTACTTTGATTTTTCTTTCTTCATAGTTCAGCCACTAGGTACCATAAGCCACCATGGAAGTCAGGGGCTGAGTCTTTCCTGTTCTTCGAAACCAATACTTTTTTTAAATTTTTATTCATTTTTTATTAATTACAATTTATTCACTTTGTAACCCAGCTGTAACCCCCTCCTTCATCCCCTCCCAATCCCACCATTCCTCCCTCTTCTCCCATGCCCCTCCCCAGTCTACTGATAGAGGAAGTCCTCCTCCCCTTCCATCTGACCCTAGCCTATCAGGTCTCAGCAGGACTGACTGCATTGTCTTCCTCTGTGGCCTGGTAAGGCTGCTCCCCCATCAGGGGGAGGTGATCAAAGAGCCTGCCACTGAGTTCATGTCAGAGACAGTCCCTGTTCCCACTACTAGGCAACTCAATTGGACACTGAACTGCCCTAATAGAATAGCACTTGACTTTTAAGACTCTTGCATATTTGCTCCAGAAATGGGGACAGAATATCCCTTCTCAGGGGGAAACCACTTCTTTCTGGCCCACCCAGCTTGTGCCCTGGAATACATGTTATCTAAACTGCATTCATCTTCTGGCTGTGTCATCATAACTGTAATCCAGTACAGTTTGGCTTCCCTCATCCTAGAAATACTGTCTCTCTCTCTCTCAAAGAAATGTTTCTACCCAATGATCAGCCATTTGTTGTTATTAAGTTTCTAATTTGAACCAGGAAAGACAGCTGGATTGAGTCTTGACAATGTGGCAGATGCTCAGCATGCATTCTACCCACTTTATGTAATTTAAAATGCTTATGGATTAGAGGTCTTTATTTCAAGAGTCAGTAATAACAGAACAGAGGTTAAATGGTTTGTCTGTGAGCCTAATACTATTGTTGATTTGATCCATGATTCAAACTCAGAGTATTCTGACTCCATTCCCTCTGTTTCCTCCATAAAGCTACTAAGATACATGAACAACTAAAAGACAAGAATATATATTAATTAATCTTTATTAATTACACGTTATTCACTTTGTATCTGAGCTGTAGGCCCCTCCTTCATCCCCTCCCAATCCCACTCTCCCTTCCTCATCTCCTCCCATGTGCCTCCTCCAGTCTACTGATAGGGGAGGTCCTCCTCCCTTTCCATCTGACCCTAGTCTATCAGGCCTCATCTGGACTGGCTGCATTGTCTTCCGCTGTTGCCTGGTAAGGCTGTTCCCCACTCAGGGGGAGGTATCCAAAGAGCCAGCCACTGAGTTCATGTCAGAGACAGTCCTTGTTCCCATTACTAGACAAGAATATATTTTAAACTTTCTATATTCTGTATGAAAGACTGTGCCATCCTCTCCAAGCTTGTTCGAAATGGAGAATCTCCAACTTGTAAAAGTGGTTTTCCATCTTATAAAGTAACTCCAATCTGATTTTTTCGAATTCATTAAAAGTGAAAAAGCATCAATGAATGATACATGGCAAATTTGTAGATCCAGTTGCCAAGAAGATAACTGTACCTCCCATGAATGGAGACAGTACAAAAAGATTAGAGCACCTTATGTAAAGGAAGAATCAAGTTTGAGTAGTTGCAACTAATGCTGAAGACATTGCAGAGCAAATGCATGGAGGATAATTAGGAAGGCCAATTTGGAGGTCAAGTTAGAGATGGTGCATCTCCAGTCATCAGTGTCACATGGAATATGAAGCTGCATTTGTTACATTTTGTTATGACTTAGTGTCTGACATGAAGCAGCTTAAGCAAGAGAGGTTTTATTTTGACTCACAGCATGTCATGGTGGGAAATCTATGACAATAGGAAGCTAGATGATGGCTGGAACATGAGGATGAGACTCATATTTAGGAGGAACAAGAGACAGAGATGGGGCAGAGAGCAGGGAGCACTAATAATCCCAAGGACCACACCCAGTGACATTTCCTTCATCAAAGAAGCCTCCATCTCATATATATTTTAAAGGCTCCCAGAACAGAATAATCAAATAGCTGGAATCTAAGTATTCAAACACACGAGGCTATGAGAGATACTTTTTATCTAAACCACAAGGGATATGGATATGAATAAAGTTAAAAGGGGAAAGCATACAGGAAAAATCAAAACATCAGTCGAAAGGTAAATTGTCTGGACACTAACAAGTAAAAAATCTATAATTCCCCTGAGCTGTTTGTCCCCAAGATTTAGAACTAGAAACCACACTTTAATTACATAGGTTTCATATGGGGAGAAAAAAGATCTCAAACAATTGGATAACCTGTAAATTTAGGGTTTCTTCTCAGAAACAAATGGGTGCTCCAGCATTTCATCCTGCACACATACACTTGTCAGGAGCATTACTGAAAGAATTTACATGTCAAAGCCCTGGGAATATTTCAGTCCTCAAATTCCACCATTACTAAGGTTAATGATCAAGTTAAGAAGAAATGTCCCAAGCATGTTCAAATTCTCTCCTTGTTAACGGCATTTTCAGAGTAAGACCATCAAGTTTTGATGTTACAAATATAGAGAGAACAAAAGTAGGTAGCTGTCTGTAGTTATGGATGTCATGGGGTTTTGATTTATCTCAGCCCTTGGAAACTACTGCTGTGATTTTTCTCCCTGCCACTATTGCAAAGCAGATTTGAGTTGTCTTAGGAAAACATAAAACAAAAAACAGTAAATCAGAACTTTCAGAAAATTCTATGATCCCTTTTCTCCATCACCCTTAGTCCTTTCCACACTGCAGCACTGTAACAAGGTCAGAGGATGCCAAGGTTGCGTGGGATGTTAGTAGGGGAGTGCAGAAGATCCTTGACATACAATAGATTTCAATTTCAATAAACCCCTTGTAAGTAGAACATGTTATCAGTTGATAATAAACTACCAAGCAAACTAACTTAGCCACTCAACACTGTAGAATATATGTTATATTCCTGGTGATTGCCTGGCTGACAGGGCACTATGGCTTATTACTAATGCCTAGCATCACTGGGCTGTACTTTTTACAAACCCAGAAGAAAATCAAAATACACAATTTGAAATATGGTTTCTATTGGATGTTTTTCAATTTCTCATCATATGGCCGAAGTTTTTTAATTTGAATAATTGTAAGATGGGGACTGTGCTTTTGAGGAACACAGTGATACCTTCAGCATGATACTCCAGATGTTAGACTACATAAACGGCATTTCAGTTTGGCCCAAATTCCTCTCTGGACATCTGCTGCTACTATTTTTCCACTCTAGTCTTTACGTTATTCTTCACCGAAAGAGCTTCTCATCTCTCATGGCCCAATTTAAACATTTACTTTTCACTAATGCTGTTTTAAGTTTTCAAATTAGCTTTGATCAATCCACAGCAATCTGTGCAGAAGCAGTAGAGCAATTAAGACCCTTTGCTATAGTATGAAATCATCTGTCTTCTCCATAGTACTGAGTTTAGAAATAGATTCTGTCTTTTCATCTTGGTCTGTGTACAGCAGTCCCTATGGCCTTGAGTGTTTACAAAGGCTATGACACTGACGGTCTGATACACGTGTGTGCACATCCATCATACTGAGCATTTATATTCACAAACATTGTAAATATGCCACTTCTTATTTTCCAGATTTTTGTTTTCTTTATTGTTGAGTTGGGTTTCATAAATAAAATAAAAAATAAAAAGAGATAAAGCAAACAAGCTACAATAAGAATCTCTTTTCCAGATTTTGTTACGTCACTTTGAAAGGTAAAAAGAGACTTTAATTTAGAGTCAGTCTCTTCTTTTTCTCATACTCTCTCTGGGTACTGCATTCTCAACCCATGATAAATAAGTGATCATCATCATTTCTTGTCTCCAGGACATTTGAAGTTAAAGGAGAGAAGGAATAAAAGTTGTTGATTAAGGATTTAATCTGATCTCATGTTATTTAAGAATTAATTGTTTATCGACCTTTTTCCTATATCTTTATGAACTGGAAAAAAAAAGGTGTCTTTTTTTCCTCAAAACCATAAAATGCCAAGCCCTGCAATTACATTAACATCTCTAGGGAAAAGCTTCTCAAGAGTCATCTGAACAGGTACGAGGCCTGGTGATCAGGAAAGCTCAATAGCAGATGGTTCCATGCTCTATCTAATTTTAAAATGTAACCATCCACCTATTATAGGTCTTGAGCTTTTGGCTCCACAGACTCTAAATTGTGTTACACCATTCATTTGAAGAGGGTCATTGCCCAATAACGCTGATCTATTTTTTTTCCCACTAAGCAAATGGTTCCTTTGATTTTTCTCCTCCTCTCAGTAGCGCCTGTGGCCTCTTAGGGTAGTATCCAAGGTGGATTTCTCTTGCAGTGCTATTTGATCTTGAAGGTTAAACATGGCATGCTTGTCTGCTCTTCAGATCAATGCTTCTCTGACATTGCTATTCCTTACCTTGACTCCCATCAATGATTTGATTTAAACCAGCTGTTTTTGCTAATTCAGTAATTAGCGACTAGGCAAAGCACTAATCGTGTTGGGAGGTAGATAAACATAACTCAGATTTACATATATAATGAAATGTCAGCAGGAAAAGCTTGTTCCAAAGAATGATAATATAAAATAGGAAATGCACATTTACCAAAAAGAAGATGAAAAATCGTACCACGTAGTCAAATATCCAACATCCATTTAGTTGTAGTTTCTTTTTCTGGGTCCACCTAATGTGTACCAGGCACTATGGCAAATGCCTTATATACATTAGTACAGTCTGCATGTTGATACTAAAACATGCCATAGGCTATCATTGACTCAACTTTGCAGTAGAAAAACTGAGATGTATATTGTTTAGTATTTTGGCTAATACCACGCAACAGGAAAATTAAGACATAAAAATAAAAACAGATCTTTCTGACCTTAGTTTCTAAGTTTTTTTTTATATTCCCTTCCTAAACTCTTATCTATTCCTGCAATTGATGAGTAATCTCTAAGCATAGTACAACCTATCCTCATAGAAACTGAAGCTCTGATCATTGTTTATGACCTGATTAGTGGAGGTTTACAGTCCAGTGACCCTACAAAGGAGTTAGGCAATTGTACAGAATCTTGGATTCTATTTAAATATCCAAAATTGTTAATTTGGCAATATGTTATAATTTACCAAAGTGTAGTCCTCGTTTATATTACAATTGTAAGAAGGTCAATTATGTTGTCATTAACTTAAGAGTCTGCATAGCTACGTATTCCTTTATCCTCTTTCTAATAATGTTCTCTATATTTTTAAAGCAAGAAAGTTTCTGAATGGCACAAAAATATGACTTTCCCTCTTTTTCCTTAGACATCAACAGGCAAATTATTGCTAGAGCTACAATGTTCTCTATTAAAACATATTAAAGTAAGCAGATCACTATAAAAATGAGAAACTATGCTTACTGATGCTTAGTGTGGCTAAGAATTCATTACCACATTTAATTCTCTTTTTCCATTTCAGTTTTTATCAATTCATTTTACCTCAGGTCATAGAACCCTTCCTCCTCTCAACCTGGTCCCACCCACCTTCCTGTTTCCCCTCTCCTCCCTCCCCTACTCCTCAGAGAAGGGGAGAGCCTGCCTATTCACCCATCCCAGCATATCAAGTTGCATCAGGACTGAGTGCATCCTCTTCCCCTGTGGCCTGTCAAGATAGCCCTACCAGGGGAAAGTGATCAAAAAAGCGGGCAACAGAGTCCATGTCAGAGTCATCCCCCAAACCTCTTACTAGGACCTATATGAGGACTCAGATGCCCATTGGATACATCAATATAGGGGGCCTCTGTCCAATGTATGCATGGCCTTTGGTTGTTGCTTCAGTCTCCACAGACCCCTCTAGATTCTGTTTAGTTGTCTCTGTTGGTATTCTTGTGGAGCTTCTGTCCTCTCTGGGTCCTTCTATCCTTTTCCCCTACTCTTCCATAGGTTCCCTGTGCTCCACCCAATGTTTGGTTGTGGATCTCAGTCTGTTTCCATCAGCTTCTGGGTAGAACAACTCAGAGCACAGCTATGCTATGCTCCCAAGTCTGTAAGCATAGCAGAGTATCATTAATTATGTTAGGGGTTGACTCTCTCCCATGAGGTGAGTCTCAGGTTGGGCCACTCATTGGTTAGAAATTCTCTCAATTGCAGCTGTATTTTTGTTAATTTATTTATTTTTATCTCAATCACAGGTTAGGTACTTTGAATCCCAGGCTTAGCCCCCTCCCTCAGTCCCTCCTACCCTCCCACTCACTCCCTCATCTCCCTCCTCCCCGCACCCTCCAAGTCCACCAACAGGGGAGGACCTCCTTCCCTTC
>JAQQSO010005062.1:0-12316 GCA_028658305.1 Pachyuromys duprasi | reverse complement strand
AAAGGAAAATTCCAACAGGAGGACATCACAATTTTGAACATTTATGCCCCAAATACAAGACCACCTACATATGTAAATCAAACAATTTTAAAACTGAAATCACACATTGATCCCAACACCCTAATAGTGGGAGACTTCAACACTCCACTCTCACCAAGGGACAGATCATCTGGTCAGAAGCAAAACAGAGAAACAAGGACACTCACAGACACCCTAAATCAAATGGACCTAATAGATGTGTACAGGACCTTTCATCCTAGATCAAAGGAGTATACCTTCTTTTCAGCACCTCATGGAACCTTCTCCAAAATAGACCATATAGTTGGTCACAAAGCAAACCTCAGCAGATACAGGAAGATTGAAATAATCCGTTGTGTTCTATCTGACCATCACAGTCTAATGCTGGACCTCAACAACAATAGAAATAGCAAAAGGCCTGCACATACATGGAAGCTGAACAACTTGCTACTCAAGGACAGCTTGGTTAGGGAAGAAATTAAGAAGGAAATTAAAGACCTCTATCTTGGAACTCTTCCTGTAGCAGTGATATGTGAACCTGATTTGTAACTCTCCTCAAGCACGATTTTTAACATTGTTGCTATTGGCCTGGAAAACTTCACTCCAGTGGGCACACTGTGTGTGGAAAGCCAGCACCCCTCCACAGTTGCTACAGACCTATTTTGTTCCAAATCTACCCATGGTCCCCACGTTCCAGACACCAGATTACTACCACAACATCCAACACCAGCTACATTGGTGAGTTCCCGCACTTGGTCCCTTTGCTGTACCTCCATCCCTTTAGCGCCCCACTTTCCCTTGGGGGTGCATCCCCACTCACCCTTGGTTGCATGTGATCTCTTCTCCTGTTCTCTCGCATTTGAGAAGCCCTACCTTTAGGTAGACTACCGTGGCCTAGGTCATGCTCCTGGATATCTGTGCCCATTCTCTGGCCAAAAGCTGATGAGCTATTGGGCCAGGTAGGACCTCTTGTCTGGGTTGCACCTTGCCTTTGGAATGCCTCTGGAAGATTACTGACTACCCTGTTTCTCTTCCTGCATCCCCACTGGGATGTCTTCTGGAGAATTTTAAAACCTTACACATGGAGCCTCAGTTAAAGGCTTCTAAACTTATATGCTTCTGTAATAAGACTTGGCCTCTATACTCTTTAGGTAAGGGCTCTAATTGGCCAGTTAATGGCACATTAAATACCACTAATTTCTGGGACCTTCATAACTTCTGCAAGCTATCTGGTAAAAGGAAGGAGGTAACTTATGTTCAATCTTTCTCTCTTCTCCATTCTAAACCTCCTCTCTGCTCTTCCTGTACTCCTCCCCAACTTTTCTACCTATGAAGTCTCAACTCTAGGCATTCTCTACCTTTGACCCTGCAGAAGAAGCTCTGTCCTGCCACTCTCAACTTCCTGGTTTCAGATGTAATCAAATTCGTCATTTAGCCTGGACTTGTCCAACGCAGGGAACAGCATGCCCCTGCCCTAAGTGTGGTCAGAAAGATCACTGGGCAAGGGCTTGTCCTAACCCACACAAGCCATTTGGACCATGTCCAAAATGCCACCAAGTGGGACATTGGGGTGTTCACTGCCACCGTTTCTCCCATAAGATGAGAGCATCACACCCAGAATGCCCTCCAGCCAATATCCTAGGCCTGGCTACAGAGGACTGAAGGTGCCCTGGTTCCCTTGACCTAACTACTTTTATCACTAGGAGCATGGCAAGGATAATCTTCAAGGTATCAGAGCAAGCCATCACATTCCTTGTGGACACTGGAGCCACTTACTGAGTCCTAACAAAAACTGGGGACCAGCCTCTGCTTGTAGTTCCTCAATTGTTGTGTTAGGGAGTCAGCCATGCCAGCCTTGCCAGACTCTACGACTTAATTGTATTTCCAGGGGAGTTCCCTTGTCTCATTACTTTTTAATAATGCCAGCCTGTCCAGTTCCCCTAATGGGAAGGGACTTTTCAGCCAAAGTGGTCACCTCTATCTCCTTTAACCCACCCATTCACCTACCCCAAGCTCACCAGTGTCCACTCTTCTCCTCCTAGCTACCCTAACTACCAGTTCTGACATGTTTCTTCCTTTACCAGCCTCTCAAATGGACACCCAAGTAGGAGATGTACAAAATCCCTCTGTCTCAAGATACCATTCTCCTGTAGTCATTCAGCTACATGACTCCACCTAGTATATTGCCCAGGCTCAATACCCACTTCCTCTCAAGAGTCTTAGAGAACTTAAGCCTATTATCCCTGACCTCCTAAGTAAAAACAAAAGAAAACAACAACAACAAAAAAAACTAAACAAAAAAACCTCCTTCGCCCCACTTCCTCTCCTTTTAACACCCTTATACTCACAGTTAAGAAGTCCAGTGGAACCTATCACCTGGTTCAAGACCTCCAACTTCTCAAATCTGCAGTCACACCTCTTCACCCTGTTGTAGCAAATCCCTATTTCCTCCTCTCCACTATCCCCTCAGGCACTTCCCATTTCTCAGTTATGGATCTCAAGGATGCATTTTACTCTATCGCTTTAGAAAACCAGTCACAAAATATTTTTGCCTTTAACTGGACCGACCCTGACACACTCATCTCTGCTCAGCTTACCTGGACAGTTCTACCCCAGGGAATCTGGAAGAGCCCACATCTTTCTGGCCAAGCCTATCTTCTGATCTACTCTCCTTTTCTCTCCCTAAACCTAAACTTATACAGTATGTAGATGACCTTCTCCTCTGCATTCTGTCCCTACAGTTTAGGCAAATTAACACTTATGCTCTTCTAAATTTCCAATCAAGCATGGGCTATCGAGTCTCATATCCCAAGGACCAATTATCCACTGCTGAGGTCACTTACCTGGGACTAACATTAACACCAACCCACAAGGGCATCACCCTAGACAGAAAAGACCTAATATGGTCTCTGGTAGTTCCTTCTAATAAAGAAGAAATCTTATCTCTTCTGGAATTGGCTGATTTCTTACTGTCCTGGTCCCCTCCTTTTCCCTTCTAGACTGCACCTTATATGAGGCTGCCTCAGGCTCCTTGCATGAACCCCTTATTAAGTCGATTACTAAGCCCTTTCAGAGGCCCCAGCAGGCTCTTCTTGAGGACCCAGCTCTACATCTTCCAGACCTAACCTGCCCCTTCTCTCTCTATGTAAAAGAAAATGAGGGATATGCCCTTGGAGCCCTTGGTCACCACTTGTGACCCTCCTTTGCACCTGTAGCATACCCATCCAAAAAATTAGACCTAACAATCCAGGGTTGGGCCCCTCTAATCATGCCCTAGTGGCTGCAGAGCTCCTTATTAGCCCAGGGACAATCCCCTAATATCTATACAGACTCTAAATAGGCTTTTCATATTCTCTTCTTCCATGATGCTATTTGGAGAGAGTGTGAGTTACTTACAGCAAAGAGAGGATCTGTAACCACTGCAGGCCAAATTATGGCCATGCTCGAAGCCTCCCACCTTCCCCCAGCCATTGCAATAGTCCACTGCAGGTGCCACTATGTAGCTGACTCCATAGTTTCCAAAGGAAATAGCGAGGCTGACTAGGCAGCTAAAGCTGCTGCCCTTAATGGCCTAGACTCATCTCACTCGCCACCAAACATACTTACACAACTACCCACATCTTCCCCGCCCTCTCCTCACAATCCTTAGATTCTGTCCTATCTATACCTGCTATTTCATCCTAATGATCACCCTTATCTAACTTCATCAGGCCTCACCTGCAGACTACCCCTGAGGATGTGTTTTCTAAAGACTATCACTGCTTCTCCTAAGATCCTCAGATACTATCTAAGGATATCATACCCCCCCCCCCTTCCCCTAAACACCAGGCTAGAAGCTCTCTCCCTGCGACTGGATGGCAACTTGATTTTACCTATGTGACAACTTGCAAATGTATCTGGTACCTCCTGGTCTGGTGGACATATTTTCAAGGTGGGTAGAGGCTTTCTCCACTACTAACAAAAGAGATGAGACAGTTTCTGATCTCCTTCTCCATGAGATCATTCCACGTTTTGGAATTCCCCCTCCCCCCAGTTAGACAATGGCCCTGAGTTCACTTCTTAGGTTTCCCAGATCTTATCTAAAGCCTTTAACATTCCTTGGTATTCTCGTATCCCACACTATCCCCAGTCTTCAGGAAAGATATATTGAAGTATTAGATCCATAAAGGATACTCTTGTTAAACTGTCACAACAGCTTCAAATTGATTGGGTAAAACACCTCCCCCTGGCTCTTTTCAGGCGATGAACTATCCCCCCAAAACTCTATCTATCTAAACTGTTGAGCTCATGCAGGGGAGACTGGTCCTAACTCCTTGTCTTTCAGCAAAATCCTTGCCTCTCCCTGACCACCTACTTACTCCCTTACTGTGTCATCTCTGTTCTCTTCTAAGGGTCTTTACTGACTACTCTTTACCACAGCCATAAAGTAACCCCTCTCCATCTCCTATTAACATTGGGGATCAAGTCTTTCTCTGTCCTCCAAACCAAATTTCCCCAACCATTTTTCATAAAGGGCAGGACCCTTTCAAGGTGATTCTTTTGACCACCACAGCTGGTAAGCTTGAGTGCTCCCCTCACTGGATTCATCTATCCCACCTTAAGCCTTTCACCCCCTCTCCTCAAGATAATGCTCCTTCCTATATATCAACTCCAAAAGGACCCTGATCTCTCAAGCTTCAACAGATGCCAAGAGCAAATACCTTGTATCTGATTCCAGAGAAAAGAGCTGGTTTTGACACTACTGGATTGGATATGTATTTTTCTTCCTCTTCCTGTTGCCTATTTCTGGCCAAGGTAATCCATACATATGGATATTTGAGGTTCAAGAAACCATCATTGATAATAAACAATCTCTCCAAATAGGGTCAGGGAATTGTTCTATGGGAGGCTGCCAGGAGCTGATTAAAATAGCCATCACCCCTGCTTCTATCCCTCCTCTCTTGTTTGATAAAATTGTTGTTTGCATCCTCTTTCTCAAACAAAGGATCATTGCAAAAAGTGGCCAGACAGGCAGGGAGGCTGCCCATACTGGTCTTGCCAAATCCACTCACCAGCACAGAAGAAGCTCCATCACCTCTACTAAAAGACTTTGTACTTATACAGCCAAGACTGGAGGGATCCCAGAGGGGAAGTGGGCATCTTTGGAAATGTCTCCTCCTGCTACACACCTGATCTACCAAAAATTACTATCCATATCCAGAGAAAATATGTCCCAATTACCCAATATTTGGGGATGGAAGAAGTAGAAAAGATAATTAAACAGTCCTATAAGGTCATTACCTCTCTAACATCCCCTCTCCTAAATAACACAAACCTGTCATTTCATCTCCTATATCAGACTCTGACCTCAGCCTACAATCTCCTTAATGTGCCCCAACTGGGACAATTTGAAGCTTCCTGGTGTTGTGTACCACAAGGGACCAACCTGAAAGTACCCCTGACAGCTTCTGCAGTGACTCTGTCAAATAACTTTACTTCAACATTTATTAACTGCCTCGATTCTGATGTTGCCCCCATCCCCTACCTTTCTTATATCAACCTCTTTGGCATGACAAGATGTTTCAAGGCATCTGGGACACACTCAGTAATAATGCTAAGTTCCTTAGAATGTAATGAAACTGTATTCCCTGATACCTCATCTCAAACCCAAAGCTCTACTGCTAATAATATCTCGATTCTGTGTGGCACTCAGGTCTACCACCGTCTGCCTGCTCATTGGTCAGGAGTTTGCACTTTGGTACTCCTCTCTCCTGAGCTGGGGGTGATAAATGAAAAGCAGCCCTGACCAATCCCAGTCATGGACTCAAAAGCTGCCCATCAGGATATGAGGGCAAGCCAAATCCTGGCCCTGCTGGCTCTTGAAGATATCATGGCACCTGTCAAGACCAGACAGCAGGTCTTGCGAATTCCCTAAGTTTATATAATCAGCTTCCTTCCCAGTTCACCCAGGACCTTCAGCAAGTGGCTCATACAATACTAACCCTCCAAGGACAAATTGACTTGCTGGCAGCAGTAGTACTTTAAAACCAATGTGGATTGGATCTTATTACAGCTGAAGATGGCGGCCATTACATTTTCCTCTAGGAGGAATTCTGTTTTTATGTCAACCAGTTGGTTATAGTAAAAGACAAAATCCAACAACTCTGGACAGACTTAAAAAATGAAAGGAACATTTTGAGGTCTCTAGCTCTTGAGCCTTTGAGAGTCCCATATGGAAATGGATTCTGTCCTTTGTCACACCTCTCCTTCTCATCTTTCTGCTTTTGATTTTAGTACCTTGCATAATTAATTTCCTATGTTCTTCCAACAATAAATGGAAAAAAATCTCTAGCAAAACTGTTAATCAATTACTCCTACAATATGATAAACCTCTGCCCACATAACCAGATGATAACGACCTGATGGTGGGGTCCAGCTTTACCAGGAGGAATGACAGTGCCCCTAATCAGCAGGAAGTAGTTTGAAGAGCAAAATTCCCTCCCATGCCCTCCTGCCACCGTCAACATTCTTAGCTCCACACTTTTTCGTAAAACAAAAAAGGGAGGAATGTTGAGATCAATAAGCAGGCATTTCCAAGGCCATCACCAAGGGACTAACAAACCAGTTATCTGGCACTGGTGAAGCCACGAAGAAGAACATTCCCTGGTCACCTGTAAGCACATGCACATGCTCTGGTTCACATTAGAAGAGAACTCCCGGAGCTCCTCTGGTCTCTCTCTCTTTCCTACCTTGTCCAGAAACTGTCTGTGCAACCCCTTTAATTTCTCCTAATAAACCTACCACTTGTAACCTATTATGTAGCATGATTTGTGAACGTGCCTTGTAACTCTTGTCCCACACCGATTTTAACAAATACAAAGTGACTAAATTGTAATAAATAAACCAATTGAAAATTAAAACAAACATACAAAAAGCTGTTAATTTTTTGTGCAGCCACAATTGGAGCCTGCCTCAATAATTGATTGGTTAAACAGAATTAAAGTAGGAGTTACTGGTCAGTTAGTAGAAATTCCTTGTGAGAGTGACAAGGAAATCTGGTGGGTATATTTACTACAGAGAGCACATTGAAATCTACTCTGACACCACAATGAAATAGTCCCATGACCTTCCCGAACTTCTACAAAGGAATAAGCACAAAGGAAAGAGAGAAAAAGTGTATGAACTCCATCTGCTAAAATGCATGGAAATTTAAACTTTACTATAGAAACAAGATTGAAAAGATGAAATTCTGTGACTCCTGAAGGCAGTAGGATTATAACAAATAACATTGCTGGTCATATACTTCTTATCTCACAGAGAGGCTTAGGAGACAGTATCTGCAAATGTTAAAAGTCAAGACTCCACATCCTCTCCAGCATGTATTGTCACTTGAGTTTTGATCTTAACCATTCTGTCAGATATTAGGTGATATTTCAGGGTCATTTTGATTTGCATCTCCCTGATGGCTAAGGAAGTTGAGCATTTCTTTAGTCTTTCTCTGTCATTTTATATTCCTCTACAGAGAAAACTCTCTATATCTCTGTACCCTAATTTTTAACTATATTATTTGATTTCTGGCATTTTAACTTCTATAGTTCTTTTTATATTCTGGATCTTAGTCTTCTGTTAGATATAGGGTTTGTGAAGGTGCTTTCCTAGTCTGTAGGCTGTAGCTTTGTTCTGATTGTAGTGTCCTTTGCTTTACAGAAGCTTTTCAGTTTCATGAGGTCCTATTTATTGATTATTTCTCTTAGAGCATGTGCTGTTGGTGCTCACTTCAGGAAGTTGTCTCTTGTGCCAATGAGTTCTAGGCTCTTCCCCACATTTTCTTCTAACCAATTCAGTGTGTATGGTTTTATGTTGAGGTCTCAAATTCACTTGGAATTTAGTTTTGTGCAAGGAGATAAATATGGATTTATTTTCATTTTTTTCTACAAGTAGACACCCAGGTAGATCAACACCACTTGTTGAAGGTGTTGTCTTTTTTCAATTGTATGGTTTTGGCTTCTTTGTCAAAAATTAAGTGTGTATCGGTATGTGGATACATTTCTGGGTCTACTATTCGGTTCCATTCTAAATCTATGCCAATATCATGCAGAAAGGGGACTGGCACTCCATTTCTGATGGGAATGTAAATTTGTCCAAACACTTTGGAAATCAATCTGGAGGTTTTTTAGAATATTAAGATAGCTCTTCCTAAAGATCTACCTATATTTCTCTTAGGCATTCAAAATATGCTCAAGTACACAACAAGGATATTTTTCAGCCATGTTCATAGCAGCTTAATTTATAATGTCCAGAACCCAGAAACAATCGAGATGTCCCTTAATTGAGAAATGGATTGAGAAATATGGTACATTTCCAGAATGGAATATTATTCAGCAATTACAAAATAGGAAATTATGAAATTTGCAGGCAAATGGAGGGATCTCAAAATATCACACTGAGTTAGGTATCCCAGAAGCAGGAAGACACACACAGTATATATCCACTTGTAAATGGAAACTAGACCTCTAATATAAGATAAACATAGTAAAATCTGTACATCTAAAAAATCTAAGCAAGAAGGAGGTCCCTGGCTACGATGATCAGTCCTCACTCAGGAAGACAAATGGATGGATTTCGGAAGAAGTAGAACAAGAAAAAGGACAGGAGCCTACCACAGAGGGCCTCTGAAAGTCTCCACACAGCAGTGTATCAAAATAGATGCTGAGACTCATAACTGAACTTTGGACAGAGTGGAGCAAATCTTTTGAAGAAAGTGCAAGATAGTAAGACTTGGAGAATAAAGGAGCTCTACAAGGAGAGCAACAGAATCAAAATATCTGAGCACAGGTGTCTTTTCTGAGATTGATCCTCCAAACAAGGACCATACTTGGATATAACCTAGAACCTGTGCTCAGATGTAGCCCATGACAGGTGATTATCTAAGTGGGTTCCTTAGTAAGGGGAACAGGGACTATCTCTGACAAAACTGAGTTGGCAGCTCTTTGACACCCCCTGCCCCCATGGGATAGCAGCCTTGGGAGGCCACAGAGAACGACAGTGCACACAGTCCTGATGAGACCTGATAAACTAGGGACAAGGGAAGGAGAGGAATCCCTCCCCTATCTGTGGACTTGGCGAGGATCATGGGAGGAAATGAGTCAGGGAGGGTGTGATTAGGAGGGAATGAGAGAGGTGCTACAACTGGAATACAAAGTGAATAAACTATAATTAATATAAAATAAATTCAAAATTACCAAGGCTCTCAGAGGTTAACAGGGGCCCTGTGAGACACGTGATTGCCACAGCAATCCTTCAAAGTGGACTCTTCCCCCAAATATAAAAAAAAAAAAATAGCACATCCATGGAGTCTGTCAGAAACTGATACCAAACTGTGACATGTTTTTGAATATGATACAGGAGTATATGTCTATAAGGGATGACAGATATTAAAGGAAACCAGTGGCTTCAAAGCCAGGATTCCATTTTCCAAGTGAGGGGAATATCAGCACATCCCTGCCTGTGCTGAAATTTTATTGGCTACTCCACATGCGGGATTCAGGAGCAGGGTCCTGTGTTTTCTCTGCATTCTCTCAGGCTATGGCTAAATTAGGTACCAGCTAGTACCTAGATTTTAGCCAAGAGCCTGACTGGTGAAAGTCTGGCTGCAGAGATTTTTATTATGCCAGCTTGACTCTAATTGGATGAGTGCATCAATTCAAATGGAGAATGAATGGATTAAGAACCAATGAGGAGAGGAATCGCAAATGCAGATGCTGAAGCAAAAGCCTGAGGTTTCCATGGTGATCTGAGTCTTAGCTGTGCTGATTCATCTATCTCTTCCTCCTCCCTGTGTGTTGCTGCAGTAGCAGGGAAAATGAAAGAGGAAGACCGGACAAAAAATGTAACTTAACCTGATCTTTTCCTATAATTAACAATAGATAAGAACAGACAGTAGTGCCTCGGAGCTGATCTTGTATCTCGCTATTTGGAGCAACTTTCTGGCCATTTAGATGAAACCCTTAATTTCTATCTATATCTATTTGATTGTAAGTCTGGACAGTCAAGTGTGGGTATTTTATTTTCTCTAATATTTTAATATTCTTGAATTGTAACACTGCACAATATACTTTTATCTATCACAGTGACCTACAAAAACTGCTTGGGTTGTATAAAGAAATGTTGTTTTCAAGACCGGCTCCAAATATACAGAATTTTCATAGAGTATCTCACAGTTTAATGATAAAAATAATTTAATAGATATTTCTTTTAGAAAAGCAAAGATTAAAATATGTGTGTATCCTGAACAATTCAGTATCTGTAAATTTTTCAATGTGATTATTCAACTGCTCATGGCAAGTGACATTCATTTTTGGTTTTCCGATGGAATTGATATTCATAAAAATTATATTCAATGTGAATATATGATATTCTTTGTCTGGAAAAAATCAGACCATTTTCTATACTAGAATTCTCCTCTAATCATCCTTCCCACAATTCAATCCAAAGATTATACATGTTCTCTTTCTTTAATAACCAATTAATTCATTTACATCATCTGACGTATATGGTTATAGGTCCACCTACTGGAAATTTTTAGTATCTTTATTTCCTTTTTATTAAAAATAAATTTATTTATTTTTATATCAATCACAGGTTAGGTTTTTTGCATCTCATGCTTAGCCCCCTCCCTCACTACATCCCGCCCTCCCCCACCCTCCCTCATCTCCTCCCTGCTCCCTCCAACTCCAACAACTGGGGAGGATCTCCTCCCCTTCCATCTGACCCCAGATCATCTTGTCTACTCACGGCTGGCTACGATGTCCTCCCCCAGGAACTAGCCAGGCTGTTACTCCCTGGCATGTATGGGGGAGGGTCGAAGAGTCAGCCATCAAGCTCAAGACTGAAACAGCCCCTGTTTCCCTTACTAGGGTCTTCAGTTCACCAATGAGTTATCATGGGCAACATCTGAGCAGGGGTTCTAGGCCATATCCATATATGGTACCTGGTTGAAGAAACTGTTCCATATAAGACCCTTGTGCCCTGCTCAGTTTGATCTTTGTGGAACTCTTGTTCTCCCCAAGACTTACTAACTTCCCCTATATTTATTATTACTTCCCGCCCTCTGCCAAGGGCTTAACCAAGAGTCTTAATGTCTGTTTTGATACATTGGTATACTGATTCTTTCATAGCTCCTCTTTCGTATGCTCCTGTCCTGTTGCTTGTTTTCCAAATGAACATTGATCATAAAAACCTGGGTCCTCCTTCTTGTACATCTTCCCTAGGTGTGTAGATTTCAGCATGACCTTCCTATCCTTATAGGTCTATATACATGAGTATACACCATATCTTTCTTTCTGCTTTTGGGAAACCTCACTCAGGATGATTGTTTCCAGGTCCCACCATTTTCCTGTGAATTTCATGATTTCCTCCTTTTTAATTGCTGTGTAATATTCCATTGTGTAAAAGTAACATAATTTCTGTATCCATTCCTCAACTGAGGGACTTCTGGGTTGTTTCCAGAATCTGGCTATTAAAAATAAGGCAGCTATGAACTAAGTTGAGCAAATGTCCTTGTTGCGTACTTGAGCATCTTTTGGATATATGCCTAAGATATAGCTGGGTCTTGAGGAATCACTATACCTAATTGTCTAAGAAAGCGCCTAATTGATTTCCAGAGTGGTTGTACAAGTCTGCAATCCCACCAGCAACGGAGGAGGGTTCCCCTTTCTCCACAACCTCTCCAGCATGCCTTGTCACTAGAGTTTTTGATCTTAGCCATTCTGGTGTGTGTAAGGTGAAATCTCAGGATCGTTTTGATTTGCATCTCTCTGATGGCTAAGGACATTGAGCATTTCTTTTAGTGTTTTTCTGCCATTCTATAACCCTCTACCATCAGCTCTCTTTTTAGTTCCATACCCCATTTTTTAATTGGATTACTTGGTTTCTTGCTTTTTAACCTCTTGAGTTCTTTATATATATATACTGGATATTAGCCCTCTGTCAGAAGTGGTATTGGTAATGATCCTTTCCTAATCTGTTGGCTGTCGTTTGGTTCGGATGACAGTGTCCTTTGCTTTACAGAAGCTTTTCAGCTTCATGAGGTCCCACTTATTGATTGTTGATCTTAGAGCCTGTGCTGTTGGTGTTCTATTCAGGAAGTAGTCTCCTGGGCCAATGAGTCCTAGGGTCTTCCCCACTTTTTCTTCTAACCGGTTTAGTGTGTCTGGTGTTATGTTGAGGTCTTTGATCCACTTGGACTTTAGCTTTGTGCAAGGTGATAAATATGGATCTATTTTCATTTTTCTGCATACAGATATCCAGTTGGACCAGC
>JAQQSO010005061.1:0-12316 GCA_028658305.1 Pachyuromys duprasi | reverse complement strand
AGGGTCAGGCCACTGAGAGAGAGGCATGTGGGGCACAGCTTGCGGGCCACTGTCCCTCCCACCCTGTCTCAGGTGTGGGAAGCTGGAGAGAGCAGGTTTTGCAGGGAGGGTCGAAGACTCACCTGCTTTGTCACCTTGATCTCTGAGAACGCCCTGATTCCCCATTCTAGAGCATTTTAAGTCTGACTCCGTGTATGCTTGGTTCCTGAAGACCTCTACACAGCATCCTGGGGTAGCGGGGCCCCTGCTCACAGGGCCACCAAATGTTCCTCCACCCCCTGTGTCACCACGCTCCTCAGTTCTTGACCCCACCTTCCTAGAAACCTTGGGAGCAATCCCGCTGGACAGCTCTCTGCTTTCCCGGGGTTTTTGTGACAGAGCTGTGTGGTCTGGTGAGCCGGCGTACCCACCCTGACACGTCCCCTGTTTCCTCAGCCAGGTCTGCCAACAATCAGCTGCGCTTAGCCCAGTCAGCCTCCGTTCCCCCAGGATCAGATGTGGAGTTGCAAGGAACGGTAGCAGCTGAAAGCAGGGATGGTGCTGGAAGTGTCTGGCAGGTAAGGCTGAACAGATTGTTATATAGCAACTACACGCTGCAGTGATAGCAAACTTAATTTAAAAAAAAAAGCACTTTTGTGTGTGTGCTGGAGAGACGGCTCAGTCAATAAAATAATAAAATGCCTGCCAGCCGAGCTTGAGGACCTGGGCTTGGATTTTCATGGACCAATATAGATCTTTTTTCCAACTTACTCAATCATGATTTCCTTTAGTGTTAAATCTCTAAAAAAAAAAAAAAAGTTTATTAACGCTTGTTACTATTATCTATTTTCTTTTATTCTTCTCTCACATGTTACATCCTGACCTCAGTTTCCCCTCCGTCCATTCTTCCCAGTCCCTATCACCCCCGCCCCTTTCCTTTCTCCCCAAGATGCAGCCTTCCATTTCCCTTCAGAAAAGAGCAGACCTCCCAGGGATAGCCACCGAACATGACATCACAAGTTACAATAAGACCAGGTGCAAACCCTCATAGCAAGGCTGGACAAGGCCCCAGGAGGAGGAAAAGGGTCCTGAGAGCAGGCAAAAGACTCAGAGACACCCCCACTCCCACTGTTAGGAGTCCCCCAAGACCACCCGGCTATGCAGCCATAACATAGCAGAGGACCTTGAGACCCTGTCTTAACAGCAATCCCTCCCCCAGTTTTTTGTTTTAATAAAAAGTGAAAATATTTGCATGCTAGTGAAATTTTGGTGGAACAGCTCCTTGTCCTTTTCCCTATTTTCCAAAGTTGAATATCCTAGAGAAATCACTTGTGCAGACTTCAAGGTGTAAGAAAAAAACAAAGCAAACGAACAACAACGAAAAAAAAAACACCTCGTTCCCTAGATCTTCCCAAACAGCCCCTGCCTGTGTGCACACCTTCCTACTTTGTCTCCTTTGGCTTAAGAAGTCTGTCTGCCTTATACTGCTCTGTATAGTGCTATAGTCATGCCAGCATAACGCCCTGCATCCACACGGGGAATCCTTATAGGATTACCATGACGCCCTTTTTGGGCACCCCGGCTGTTCATAACTGTGAAGACCAGCGTGGTTCTAAGCCAGTTTGGGGCTGGGCTGGATCCAAAAGCGTGGGCCAGAGCTGTGTGGCTGTCCATCCATGCTGAGCACAGAGGCGCGCTTGGCATGCAGCTGTCAACAAGAGGCCGCCCGCCCTGCCCGGCCCAGTGGGGTATTGGCCTTTTTCTCTCCCTCCTTGACAGCAGGCACAGTCTTAATGATTGGAAGGCACTTTGCGGATCCAGAGCAGTCAGTAATTGCTAACTCATAATCCCCGGACTGTGCTCTGCGTGGATAGAGAAGTGACGCAGCTGCTCTCGGGGTTGGCGTCCTCAGCTTTCACACCCCAGCCAGGCTGGGCTAAAGCAAATACCCAACAGGCTCTCCACCTAAGCTCCCCCCATCACCCTTGGGGAACAAGACCTCCCGAAGAAGGACCCAAAGAAAAAGAATGTGATAATGCTGCTAATTAGGGACCCTCCTGCCCCAACTAACTCAGGATCTGTGATGACCTTGACCCTGAAAGCCTACATCTTTAAACACACACACTCCCCGAGTGCACAAATGCACCTTCCTCTAGTTTAAACACATAGAGGTTTAGTGGTAACAACATGGGTTTGGGGTCAGATGGGCCTGGACTTCCTAAACTCTTATGCTTCTTGTTTGAGACTGGGCCAGTCACTTAACACTAAACCCAGAAGGTATTAAAACAGATTCTCTGAAAAAAATAACTTTGTAAACGGACAAACAAGTTTGGGAGATGGGACCCCCTATGCCTCCCAGCGGTGGGCTTGGGGGGTTTCTTGGTAGTGGGGTTTGTTTGTTTTGGTTGGTTGGTTGGTTAGTTTTTGCTTTCATTGTTATTATTATTATTTTGTCTTTTTCACGCCAAGTCAGGGTTTCACTATGTAGCTCTGGCTGCCTTAAAATTCACTATGTAGACCAGGCTGCCCTTGAACTCATAGATATCCACCTGTCTCTACCTGGGTACCGCTAGGACTAAAAGTCTGACTCCTGGCTTGACTTTTTTGTTTGTTTGGTTTGGTTTGGTTTGGTTTGGTTTTTGTTTCCTTTGTTTTGGGGGTTTTGGGTTTTTTCTTAATTCTGTTTTAATTTTTATTGTGTCCTTGTACGGTATGTATGAGTACAGGCTCACATCATGACATGCATGTGGAGAGATCAGAGGAGCACTTTTGGGAGTCAGTTCTCTCCCACACTGTGTCCCAGGTCAGGCTGGTTGTCCAGTCTGCACAGACAAGCACCTTTACCTGCTGAGCCATCTCACAGGCACTCCCCAGAGCTTTAGGACGCCCGAGAATCTGCTAGAAGCAGAAGAGTCCCCTAGAGATGGCCCTGCCTGGCCTGCTTTCCCTCTAACCATCTAAGCAAGGCCACTTCGCTCATTAACGCCTGGAAGCCTTCACAGGCTTCCTCCTCCTCTCTCGGGACAAAGCTCAAGACAGTTCCGGAGACAGGGATGTTAAGGAATGATGGGCACCTAGCAAGAATCCTTGGGGGCAGCACAGACAGGAAGGAGACTCCATCAGAGCTGGGGGCCGCCTGGGAGCCCCACTTCCCAAACAGCCGTGTGTGTCTTCCCAGAAACTGGACAAGCTCAGCAGCTCTGCCTCCTGGCCTGGACGTGTGGCAATAGCGAGGTCACCTTCTGCTTCGGGTAATTTCCCTCGGAGGCGAGACGGATCCATTCTGTGCAGTTATTCGTTTCAGCGGAGTAGCCTCCTGCCTCTGGTGGGGGCTGGGCCCTGGCGGGAAGGGACGCTTTGTTCTTCTGACCAGTGCTGACAGTTTAATTAAACCCAGCTTGAGATGGGGTCGTGGGGGTCAGGCATTCTTCCACAGGGCTGCGCAGGCTCGCAGCCTGGCTCCCACCACCAGGGCCTTGTTAATGAGTTACCGTGGTCCTTATGACAGGGATATATACACACATGGGAAGTAGATGCCCTGGGCTGTCTCAGTCACTGCCTGCCCCTCCCAAGCCTGCAGAAGCCTTCAGAGACGAAGAAGTCAGTCTGGTCTGGATGCATATAGGCTTCAAGGCTAAGCAGAAGCCCAGAGAACCGGAGCATCCAAAACAATCTGTAGGTGAGTAAAGGATGCAGCAAGCCAAAGGAGAACTTGTCTGCCAGAACTGGAGAGACAGAAGCTAGGGCAGAGATGAGGACCTGGCCCCACCTAGCAAAGTGGAGTCTGGGACTGGCCACTCTAGAGAAGTTATCACAATTCAAACATGTCCCTCTAGCTCCAGACCTGAGCCGTGTGAAAGTCCATGAAAATGACATTTTCATATCTCTGAGGACTGAGTGGCAAGTAAAAAGTTGGTCCCAAACCTGGCTAACCTGCCTCCAGGGTGTAGCTTCCCCCACAGGAGACTCAGACATAGCATCTGATGCCTGCCCTCCGCCGAGAGCCAGGTAGCCCTCAGACAGCCTCTGTGGTGGAGGATCACCTCCTAGACAGGCACACATGCTTATTGGATCTACACAACCATATATCAAAACTTTGACCAACCCCACTGGCCTGCAGGAGGCCCACAGAGAACTCTGAAATGAACTTTGAGTGTGAACAGATGGAGGAAGATGTGGGTCAAGGATAGTGAGGAGCTGGGGGACAGGAAGGTCCGGCTGGTAAAGAGAAATGGTAGGGACCAATGGGTAGCTGTAATAAGATGAATTTCAGCCACAGACAGAGCAGGTTCAAATCTGGCTCAGCCCTTGGACATGTCTCAAGCTCTCTGACCTTGCATACTTTCATCTGCATAAAAGGGACATGCTGACATCACACAGATGTTCCACTGCTAAGATCAGATCAGGTTGCTCTCCAGGCCAGCACGACCCAGCATTGAGCAGCCTCCCATTCTCTTTAATCATTGCTATTATGGCCATGGTTTCCTAAACCTTGTCCTTTCTGGGAGATGGAGATGGTGACAGGCTACAGACTCACTTCTCTGGAAAATAACCGAACCACAAGGTGAGGGCTTTCTTTTGTAGGATAGCTAGGCAGCCTGCAGAGGTGGCTCAACAGGTAAAAAACTTGCCAAGCAAGCATGAGGACACAGGTCCAGATCTCCAGCACCCATGTAAATACCGAGCAGGTGAGGAGGCACACCTGTTATCCCTTGGGAGGCAGAAACAGAGATCCCTAGAGCAAGCTGGATAGCTGGACTAACCAAAGCTGACTAATGAGCTCCATGGTCAGCAAGAGACCATGCCTTGATACAAAAGATGAAAGATAATGGAGGAAGATGCTCAGCATCGACCTGTGGCCTCCACACCCACATGCAGGCTTGTGCACCTGAACCCACACACAATGTGTGCCCCAACACACAGGCACACATACACATGTAAAATAATAATAATAAAATAAAGAGGAGTACCATGTAAGAACCCCAGGCCCCCTCTGTCGGGAATAAAGGCTTTACCTACAATCTGAGGACACTAAGAACTGTGGCCTGAGCAAGATTGCCTACTTGCTGTCTCCTGGCTTCCCCTTCAGTGTTCAAGAATGTGACCAAGAGGACTGTCCCAAGCCAAACTTCAGCCTTTCCCCTTTCCACTGGCTAGCAGACATCCCTACACAGCTGCTGCTGCTGCTGCTGCTGCTTCTTCTTCTTCTTTTTCTTCTTCTTCTTGTTTGTTTTTGTTTGTTTTTTGAGACAGTGTTTCTCTGTGTAGCCTTGGCTCTCCTAACCTTGCTTTTGTAGACCAGGCTGGCCTCTAACTCACAGCAATCCACCTGCTTCTGCCTCCCTGAGTGCTAGGATTAAAGGCATGCACCACCATGCCCAGTTTTCTGAGTATTTCTTCAGGGGGACCAAAGGCTTTCCTTTAAAATAAATAATAATAATAATAATAATAATAATAATAATAATAATAACCGAGTGAAACAAAAGATGAGGCCAGGTCCCTGCTTAGTGAAGAGATGATTCTAAATCCTAAGCTAAGGAGAAGAACTGTAGACCAGGCTGAGTGTCCAGAGACTAGGGAAGGCCATGCTGATGCTAAGCAATGCTCAAGTGTGGGGTCACTCTGAGGCTGGAGCTGTAGCGTCAGGTTTGTCCCCTCCAACGCAGTGCCAGCATGGATGTCCTATATTTTCCAATTCCTGCCACATGCCACAGTGTTAATGCTGAGACCCAAAGGTTTTTCACCTCTCTTCAATCTCACAATAGCCCTGAGTAGTAGACATTATTTTGGTCCCACATAAGAGCAGCTGGATGCACAGGGCTAAAGGAAGCCGCCCGTGTCTCTGGCACTCGTTGGTTGTTCGGGTTTCATGGCATTGGGCCGAGAACCTTGGCGTGTGCTAGGCGAGCTCCCTCCCCAGCCCACCAGCATTAGTTTTAACTCAGACACGGGGGCTTTCCTTTACTGCTCAAAGCTGGCAGGTTTCCTACCATAAATACAATACGTCCTTCTTAAAGAACATCTGGGAAACACAAAAGAAAAAAAATCACCCGCAGTCAATCCCTGCTAGAATTCTGCAGTCATTTTCCATGCATTATTTAGAGTAATTCAGGGATCAATACAACTCTGGCTTTTGATATCACAAACATCTGCATTATTTGACATCTCCCATGAAGGCCATTTCTGATGACAGCTTAAGTATTCCATCAAGCAGATATGCTGGAATTTGCCTAACCACTCCCCTGATGTGGGACGTTAAGGTTATTTCTATGTTCTCTTCAATATTCGGAATATCACAGCAGTGTGCACACTTATGCCGGGGCTTTGCCTCCCCGGGGTGGATCCTCGATGGTGAGATTTCCAGGTCCTGGTTTAAGCCCATTTTCAGGCTCATTATGGACCCTCGGAGTCCCAGTACCTAATTCCAGCCTTTACATCCAACTGCTATGTAATCCAAAGCAAAGCACCTCTTTGGAACATCATCAATTGTGCATTTGGAAGGAATGGACACGCTATCCCAACACTAGGGAGACTGCTAGCGAATAACAAACATTTAACCTCTGGAAGCTGCAGACAAGATCAACTGGACCATGGACCATGCCACCTGTCCTCCCTGGCCTCTCCTTCCCCAGCACATTTGCGCTCTCTGTCTCTCTCTCTGTGTCTGTCTCTCTCTCACTCACTCTCTTGTCCACTGCCATGCTGATTAGCAAAGTATCTGCATGAAAGTCTTTCATTTCCTCCAGATGGAAAGGCTTAGTAACAAATTCCTCCAAAGCAATGGGAGAAGTCAATGGAGGGACCAGAAATGTGGCCCTGCTGCTGGACTCAGCAGGCCTTCTTAAGGAGTGCCATGGACCTGTGGCCGAGGAGACAGCTCTGGAGTTATTTCTGCACCAGCCGACCCCATAAGCCCCCAACACAGTCTGGCCTAAGATGGTCTGATGAGATTCTTATCCCCAAACTCTAGAGTTAGGACCCAAGACCCTAGGGGAGATCCCATCTCTGTGGTTACAAGAAATAGAAGGATGGTCAACGCTATGGCTATGCAAATGGTTAGTGCAGTGACGCCACCATTTCCAAAAAGCCCAAGATGGCAGTACAGGGAGGTGCGAGACATTGAGGTGGATTGAAAGACCTAGAAACACCCTCATAAATCAGTTTCTGTCCTGGGGAGTCTAGGAAGTTGGTGGTCATGCTTTACATACTCACCCTACCTTCATCCCTACCAGTCCTCAGGGGAACATGCCTGAGACTTTCATGGCCAGAACAACTGGGGAACTTGGCAGGGAAATTTTGGGAAATTCAACAGAACTGGATGAGATGAGGCAAGGAGTGGCAGTGAGCAAACTTTTAAACAGACTCCCCTCCCCCAATCTGTTCCTACACCCACCTCCACAGTGGCTAGGTGAGCCCAGACACCAGGAGCAAAGACTGGCTGCTTTGCTCAGCAGCCTCCCACAAAAGGTGCCTTGTTCAAGATGGCCCGTGCTGGAGGGCCACAGGATGCACAGGCCCTGTCATGATGTAGAGTCTTTGGTTGGTGTTGGCGGAACAGGCATTCTCTGCCGAGTCTTGCTGGCTTTTACACCTTGCTTACAGAGCGGATTCAGAAATGTGGAGAGGCTGAGGCAGACAGTGTACCCATCTGACATGAAGCCACGGGTTCCCTCTCCTTTCCAACACCAAAGCAAAGAGTGAGGAAGAGCACAAGATAGAGCTGAAGAAGTCTCCCTCCACCCAGGGGCAGCTACAGCCCTACATAAAAGTGTCCTCCTGCCAAATGCAAGGGAGCTGGTGCCTGGAAAGCATGGCAGGAAGTGTGGCTTTAGTTTAAAGCCTGGAAATACCCCCACAAGACCTTGAGGCTGCTGCTCCCCCTGGCTCCCCGCCCAGGAGAGTGCCAGGAGCAGGTGTCTCTTCTTCAGGCTCCTTCCTCCTTGAGTGGATTTCCAGATGCCGGTTTCGTTATGAAGTCTGGTTACTTAATATTGGTTAAAGGGTGGAAGACCTTTACCCCAAAATTCCTACTGAAATATGAAACACATAGAGTGCCAGGCTAGGAGTCGAGGGAGCTTCACATCGACTCTAAGGATATCATTTTGCCTCTCCAACCTTGTCTCCGCAGTGGTAAATCTGTGAGATGCTGTTTTTCTCACAGTCACACGTGCCAGGTGCAGGCTTTCCTTGCCGGGGAACCTGCATTATCAGGGAATAACAGACGTTCACAGCAGGCCACCCAACAAGCATAGGCGCACGCCACAGCTCAGCTGTTAGCTTACAGAGTTCAAGAAGAAATGCTGGCTTCCGGCAAAAGTACACACACACACACACACACACATACACACACACAAAAAAAACAGGACCTTCCAACCTTTGATGAACTGACTGTCTCTGTTCCCTGAGAGGTCCCCCCCCCGACACACACACATCCAGGTTTATCAAGATTGATAATAATCTCCATGAAGAGAACTCAAAAAAATCTCCTTTAAATTGTTCAAATCAAAGTTTGAAAAACCCCTAGAAAACTCTATGGTGAACTCCCCAGCATAGAGGGAGCCAAACAAAGACCTAGTGTGGGCTGAGAAGATCCCTTAGTAAGTCTCAAAGGCCCCTCCATCCAACCCCTGATCGCACAAAACCAAATAAATGGAAGAACAACTCAAAAACATGGAGAATCACGGAGCAACAATTAACAAGTGTCCTTTATACTTTGGAGAAGCGTGTTGGCAGCCAATGAAACCATGGCTTTACCCCACTGGTAATAAAGACACTCGCAGAGCACATAATTCTAAAGGTAGACAGAGCTGGAAATAGAAATAGGTCACACGGGTTTAGTGCAATGAATAAATATTCAACCCCAGACAGGCACGCAAAGGCAACGACAAGGGCGGAAGAATGTTCACAGCAGAAAGTTGCAGACGCGCCCTTCCCCTCCCCATGACACTCTGCCACCAGCAGCAGCACATACAGCTGGATGTACCAGGATTCCTTCAAGCTCTTGCCTGGAGAAGTGAGCCACACAGGTCTGGCCTCTGATGCCCAGAGCCTTTCCTGCCAGCAGGAAGCATGAGGCCAAGGTCAGAGCCACTGACCTCACCCTGCACTGCATCCCACCCCCGTTCCCCCAGAGTGGGAAGCAACCCACATGTGTAACTCACAGTCTGGAGAGAGCCTGGTTGTTCTGGAACAGTAGTTCAGGCAACACGTGCAGCTGGTTGCGGTTCAGTCGTCTGGAGAAGGTGAGAGGAGAGGTGGTAAGTGTTCAGGAGGCGGCAGGGGACACTCAGAAAACACTGTATTTCAAGTCGTAAGGACCTGGACTTGAGCTCCAGGAGGACCATAGCAGGACCCCCACGCCCCCCCCACACACCCCGGGGAAGAATCCTCTCTAAGACAAGGCTCATCTGAGAGGGCCCACTCAGCCATACAGCACCAGGAAGGAAAAAGCCCTCCAGTAAACAGCTACAGCACCCTTCCTTCTTTGTTTCCCATCATGCCCTTCATGACCCACTGAGATCTAATCCCAAGACAGGCTCAGCTGTGAGCTGGATCCTTGACCTTATGAAATGTGAGACAAGTCCTAATGAGGTAGGGTGCCTAAACATTCCAGTACCTAAGTGCTTTTGTCCTTGCTTGTCCAGGCAGCATTGATTTTTGTTTGGCTGGCTGGTAGGGTTTTTCTTTTGTTTTTGTTGTTGTTGTTTATATTTTTTATTTAACTCTTTACTCTGTTTCTTTTTTAAATGAAAATGTCTATTAGTATTAGTATATTAGTATTAGTATTGAAAGCGAATGCTTTCAAATGAGCATGGAAATGAATGCCTCTAATCCCAGGACTTGGGATGCTGAAGCAAGAGGATCACTATTAGCTTGAGGATGGTCAAGGCTACAGAATGAGTTCCAGGACAACCTGGGGTAGACCAAGACCATATCTCAAAAAAAGGGAGAAAATTTAGATAGGTAGATAAGTAGATAGATAGATAGATAGATAGATAGATAGATAGATAGATAGACAGACAGACAGATAGATAATACGTGCCTTAATAAAACAAAAACTCAGGTGCTGGACGTAGTGGCACACAACTTTAATCCCAGCACTCAGGAGGCAGAGGCAGGCAGATCTCTGAGTTCAAGGTCAGTCTGGTCTACAAAGCGGGTTCCAGGACAGCCAGGGCTACACAGGGAGACCCTGTCTCAAAGCATCAAATAAACATACAAACATATAAAAATAGGAGGGAAACTCAAATTAAAGGGAAAAGGTACTCAAACACTAGTGTGTCTTCTTCTTGGTGGTTTTATCCTTGCCAGATAGTAGAGATTTTATTTCAGTGCTGAGAAGTAAACCCAGGCCTCATAAATGCGAAGAAAGTGCTAGAAGGCTGAGCTGTACCCCAGCCATGCTTCTATTCTTCATGCCTAAGGCAGTGCTTTCATAGCTTGCATTCTTCCAGGCCAGTGGTTCTCAACTTTCCTAATGCAGTGGCCCTTTAATATAGTTCCTCATGTTGTGGTGATTTCCTGCCCCCAACCACAGAATTATTTCGTTGCTACTTCATAACTGTAATCTTGATACTGTTATGAATCATAATGTAAGTATCTGATATGCAGGATATCTGATCTACAACCCCTGTGAAAGGGTCAGTCATTCCCAGAGGGGTCACGACCCACAGGTTGAGAACCACTGTTCTAGTTGCAGATGAAAGAAGCACTGTACATTCATGCAGGAGCAGAAGTCTAGATCTGGGGTCTGCCAGAGAGGAAGACAGAGAGCACAGAAAGGACCCGGACCTGCTGTGGGGAGAGTTCTTGTTATTTTTGAGAAACTATAACAGATAATAGTAAATAAATATTTAAAAAGAGAGAGAGACTCTTGCAACGGTCTCCAGCAAGGGGGTCACCCAGTGCTTCTTCCCCTGACAGGGAGAAGAAGAGAGTAAATTCCACGCAGCCCACAGGAACTCATCCGTGGCTACCTCCGCTGAGGCCGCCTTTCATCTGATACATGAGAACGGCCATTGTCACCACACTGGGGTCATGTTCCAGCACAGGGCAGACATTAGATTTACAGCCTTAGAAGGTCAACTGGAAGAAGTTGGCTTTAAAGGGCAGGCTCGTGGGGAAACACATCATTGCCTTGGAAGAAAAGGGACTACCAGTGTAAGCCTTGAAGCCCCGAGAGCGGACATCGGAGCTCACCCAATCTCTTATCTCCAGTCCAAGAAATTAATCTGCTATTTACACTGCCTGCTAATTGCTAGGTTTAGTTTTGTTTTGTTTTCCCCCAAGACTTTCTCATTTTTCTGGCTTCAGTTTTTGAAGGCATTCAGAAGGGGGAAGGGAATGGAATTAAATGACTAAGTTAAATCGGGGGAAAAAAGAATCAAAGAATGCTAAAGGCCTGAGCCACCCTCATAAGAGACACATGGAAACTGCAGAATGAAAAGGGCAGCTGAGGGCTTCTGCCATTCGTAGCCTTTCTGAACTCCAGGCACCAGGGCAGATGCCTCTAGACATCACCTCATAGGACGGAAGCAGAGTAGAAGGTGGTCTTCATCTTCTCAAGTGTGACAGCGATGCTCTCGTTCCAGAGCACACTCTCCTCCTTAATGCCACCATCTTGCCATATAGCTTGGCTCTTATCAAGTGCCCAAGATGGCTTGCTGGCTTCATAAGATGCCCTCTTGAGAGCTGAGGCGGTTGTGATACCAAGAGGGAAGTGGTTTACTCAGACACTCTCTAAGCTTCTCTGTAAGCTTCTGAAGCTGGCCTTTCGCAGCTCCTTTCCCAGCTCACTTCCTCCTAACTGACTGCCTGAGCAACTGAGCATACTCCATGACCTCTACACAGCAGGTCAGCTCAGGCCATGACTCAGCCCTCATGACCACATGGCTTCACACTCCTGCTTCTACATAGACTTTTCCAAACTGTTTGTGAGAACCAGCTATGTCTGCTCTCAAAACTGTTTATACCACAGGTACTTAAAAGTAGGGTTATGTGATTCAATCAATTTCATTCACAAATAAATGAAATGCCTCTGGGAAGAGAGTCATCTATATGAAAATTACATTGGCTGCTTTGGAAAGATCTTAGGAAATAAAAGGAAGGCTGCCAATTGACGAGCTGTTGAATTCAGTAAAAAGATTTAATTCTTTACTCAAATTGCTTCCAAGGTGCTGAAAAAAAAAATCTCATTTTACCTTCAAGAAGCCCAAACAACAACAACAACAAAAATCACACAAGGTTTATGGATGTGGTTTGGGTGAAGAAAGCCATACAGAACCCCAGTCACTGTCTCATACTAAGAGGAATAGAGAAATTCTTGGGGGCGGGGGCG
>JAQQSO010005060.1:0-12317 GCA_028658305.1 Pachyuromys duprasi | reverse complement strand
GGGGTCCCCCTATCTGAGACTCCTAGCAGTGGGGGATGTGGAGCCTGAAGTGGCCCTCTCCTCTCCCAAGGCAGCACTTCCAGTGGAGGGATAAGGACAGCAAACATTCCACAAAACCTTCAACCCCAAATCTGCCCTGCCTACAACATGTGTAGCAAGAAAGATGTAACAAAGAGTGAGGGAAGAACTAACAAAAGCCTGGCCCTACTTGAGACTCATCCCATGGGAGAAAACCAGTCCCTGACTCCATTGATGTTGCTTTGCTATGCTTACAGACAGGAGCCTAGCATAACTCCTCTGAGAGATTTCACCCAGCATCTGATGGAAACAGATGCAGAGACCCACAGTCAAACATGAGATGGAGCTCAGGAGTCCTATGGAAGAGTTGGAGGAAGGATTGAGGGAACTGGAGGGGTTAAGAACTCCATAAGAAGACTTGCAGAGGCAACTTGCCTGGGCACATGGGGGCTCATAGAGACTGATCCACCAGCCAAAGAGCATGTGTGGACTGTTCCTAGGACTCCTGCATGCATATAGCAGATGTGCAGCTTGGTCTTCATATGGATCCCCAACAACCGTAGCAGGGACCCTCTCTGACTCTGATGTCTCCCTTTGGATCCTGTTCCTCTAACTAGGTTGCCTTGTCTGGTCTCAGTGGGAGAGGAATTGCCTACTCCTGCAGCTACTCAATGTGCATGTGGGTTGGTACCCATGGGGGACCTCCCCCTTCCTTACGGAGAAACAGATGGGAGATTGGAGGATAGGTGTGTGAGAGGCAGACTGGGTGGAGAGGAGGGGTTGCTTTGATCAGGATGGAAAGTGAATAAACAAATTAATTAATGGAGGTAAAAATGATAAATGGAAAAATTAAAAATACCCATTTCAGATTACGTATTTTTCTGAAATGACATTACTGCTTATATTACTGCATAACATCTTATTGTATTTCATTTGTCATATTGGCCTTGAATATTTAAGAACTGATTGAATATACCCACTGAGCTTGTATTCAGTAAGCAATAATTTCTATCCAGAGTTTGCCTTCACCAAGTAGGTGTACTTTGTAGAGTAAGATTCTTTTGGAAGTTCTAGCACTTTCGAATATACTTAACTATGAGCAGTGTGCAGGAGGTAGGGATCTGCATTGCTGCTGGTCTCACTGACTATCATGGACCTGACAAGAGTGGGCCTTGGCAGGTGTGGCTGCAACTTGTTACACTTCAACATGTAGGTGCTCATGTAAACAGCCAGCCTCTCAATAAATACACTGTACTTGATTAATACTTGATCTGTATTAATCTGAAAAGAAAAAACCTAGCTCCCATGAACTCACCTCGGTCCTAGCCCCCTGATTTTATTGTGAGCCAAAAGCAGAATTAATAGAAATCCTGTATAGCTTCATGATGGATGTAGATGTTTTTCAAATGAGGTAAGGATACTTTCCAACAGTAACAAAGACTTTTCCAGAAACAGAATAGCATGGCAGAGGAGTTCTATATATTTGAGCAGTGTTGGGGCCCTGGGCTACTTTCAGAGATTACTGAAATTAACATCACCTGAAAACTTTAAAGCCTGAGTGGGGTTTGATGAAGGTGGGCACGTTGTGGAAAAAATAACAGATCATTCCTTACAGACAACTAACATGGGATGCCTTTTTATTTAGTGTGACGATAGCCCTTTGGAAGGGGAAAATAAAGAAAGCATAGAGTCACATTCACCTGCCAGTGCTTGGTACCAAACACTAGGCCAGGAGCAGAGTTAAAGCTAGAAACCTCTGCTGCATTAAAAACTTATCAAATAAACACTTCCATAGAATTTCCGGTTTCAGGAAGGAATGAGACCGCTGCCATTAGCTGTAAAATGAAAGTGAGAAACCCTTCTTGGACATCAGGCACTGATAAAATAGGCAAGAATCATGTGGGAAAATATTTTCCTCTGGATTTCCCCCCTGGCAATGGCTCTACCATATACATGATAGATGAACCAATCTTGCTGATGAACTGAGAACATTTTCAAAATTCAGTTTATATCCCGTAAACAACATTGCCCACATTTCTTCTTTGTGAAGGGATAAGCAGCAGAGAAGGGACACAATGAATTGCTTGTTTTCATGCTGATGGTTTTCTGTGTTGAGAATTAGCACAGGAACATTTCACATACTGGAAAATTTATTCAAGAAAGGTTAAAAGAGGCTTGAAGAGGCTTAAGAGCTCACACTGCTCTTCCGGATGGCTGAAGTTTGGTTCCCAGCACCCACATTAGTCAGCTCAAACTGCTTGACACTCTAGTTCCAGGAGATCTGATGCCCCTTCCTGCCTTCTGTGGACATATGTACACACACACACACACACATAAAATTAAGAGATAATCAAATCTTTTTTTAAAGAAAGGATACAGCACCATGTTTTAGTTTATTTCAGATGATATTCCGATTTCCATTGCCAAGCACATATTTTTTCATTGCAGCTCTGTTCACTTAAATAATTGGGAGATGACTGCCACAGTGATTATATTAACTAAACATCAAAAGTTTCTTACTGTCCATAACTTCAAAAACTTCAGAGAAGTTGTCAAAAACTCATAAGACATTGCGGGAATATCATTATTTGTTGTCTCACATTTACCTACACACACTGAAGGTGCTGGAACTGAGTTTGGGGACAAAGTCCCAGGTTCTGACAGTTCCAACAGGTTAGGCTTCACTCCCTATTCCAAAATTCCAGTCAATGAGTTGAGGGAAAAATTATTCAGTATGTCCACATTGGTAACAGGAGAAAATGAAAGGGTTGCCCCAATTCTGTCTTTAAGGTACTGACAAGAACTGTAGGTTTGAACAGGAGAGTGAGAGAGATGAATAATAAAGTATTTCTGGTTAAGGCATAGTCTGTCTCGTTCGGATATTGCAAGGTTGTGCAAAAAGTCCTTACTGTGTGAGGTGGATAAGGTGTTTCTCAGAAGGTAATTACTGCTTGGAGGTAACACCTAATCACAGCAGCCGTTTGCCCTCATCTGATAAGGCAGTCTGTGCTTTTAGGTTCAGCTGTCTGAAATCCAAGCTAAATGTAAGTGTAGGATATAATTGTCTGTAAGGCACACCAATCAGACAGGTACTCGGTGGAGTCTGACCTAAGATGAGAGAGACTGACATGAAGTGAAGGTAGGGACACAAGCTTGCCTCAGCCCTTCTTTGTTCCTGTGGGGCCAGGAGAGAAGGCAATGCTTTTGGGCAATGGCAGCTTCTGAGAACTAGTTAGTATCAAAAAAAAAATATGGGCAAAGGGAAGAAAAGAAACTGAGACTTTCTTTGCTGGAAGCAAATACACCAGCTACAGACAGCCATGAAGCTTACATTGCTATGCTAAGAAATTTAGTATAATAATCTCATGGGAATAAATAATTTGGTCTTACTTGCAAATCATCAAAAAGACAGTTATGCTAGGCTCTTGCCCAGTTTCTACTTCTGATGTCTATTTTATTTCCTCTTCTGAGTAAGATTCAAGCATCCTCCTGTGGGCCCTCCTTGGCTTCTTTGGGTCTATGGATTGTAGCATGTTTGTCCTGTACTTTATGGCTAATATCCACTTATAAGTGAGCACATACCATGTGTATGGCATAGTCTAGGTTATCTCATTCAGGATGATCTTTTATAGTTCTATCCATTTGTCTGCAAACTGCATGACTTCTTTGTTTTTAATAGCTGAGTAGTATTCCACTGTGCAAATGTACCACATTTTCTCTATCCATTCTTAGGTTGAGGGACATATAGATTGTTTCCAGTTTCTGGCTATTACAAATAAAGCTGCTGTGAACATAGTTGAGGTGAACATAGTCTTTGTGGTATGGTGGAACATCTTTTGGATATATGTCCAGTAGTAGTAAAGCTGTGTCTTGAGGTAGATATGTTTCCAATTTTCTGAGAAAAAGTGGTTATAGAAGTTTGTACTCCCACCAGCAGCGAAGGAATGTTTCCCTTCCTCTGTATCCTTGCCAACATGTGTTGTCTGTGGAGTTATTTTATTTTTATTTATTCATTTACATGCTAATTGTAGCTGCCTTTCTCCTCTCTTTGCAGCCTCACCCTCCTCCCTGTTGCCCTTATTCCCCCCTCCCTTACTCCTTAGAGGAGGGGAATCCCTACTACCCACCCATCTCCAGCATATCAAGTCGCATCAGGGCTGAGCACATCCTCTTCCCCTGTGGCCTGGCTAGGTAGCCCTGCCAGGAGAAAGTGATCGAAAAGTAGGCAAAACAGTCCATGTCAGAGTAAAACCCCATTCCCCTTACTAGGGCACCCATATGAGGACCAAGCTGCCCATCAACTAAGTCTATGTTGGGGGTGGGAGGCCAGGTCCAATCTATGCATGGTCCTTGGTTGGTGCTTTGGGCTTCACAGGCCTTCCTGGACTCTGGTTAGTTTGCTCTGTTGATCTTGTGGAGCTCTTGCCACCCCTGGGTCCTTCTCCCCCACCCCCAATCTTCCACAAGACTCCCTGCACTCCACCCAATGTTTGGATGTGAATCTCTTCATCTGTTTCCATCAGCTGCTGGCTGGAACCACTCAGAGCACTACTATGCTAGGCCCCCACCTGCAAGCATAGCAAACTATCGTTAATTGTGTCAGGGGTTGGCTGTCTCCTATGGGGTGAGTCTAAGGTTGGGCCAGTCATTGGGTGGACATTCCTTCAATTTCTGCTTTATTTTTTGTCCCTGCACATTTTGTAGGCAGGGCAAATTTTAGGTCAAAGTTTTTGTGAATGTTTGGTGTTCTCCACGAGGAGTCTATTTAGAGGGTGACCTTTTCAGTCTCCATGACACCTGTTACCAAGAGTCTCAGCTAGAGTCACCCTCATCTCCTTCCAGGAGCCTCCCCTGCTGTAGGTCTCCAGCTTATCACAGAGAAGTCCCAGCCCAAGGTTTCTCTTCTCTCTGCAAGACCTCTTTCTTCCAGCCCCTGCTCTCCCTGGGTTTGATACCGACCCTCATTCCTCTCCGCGCTCCCTCTGTTATCCTGTCCTCTCTTCAACCACGTCCACTGTCTCTTCTATTTCCACTTCTGAGTGGGAATTAAGCATCCTCACTTGGGTCCTCCTTGTTACTTATCTTTTTGGGGTCTGTAAGTTGTAGTATGCTTATCCTGCACTATATGGCTACTTATAGGTGAGATACCATGTGTGTCTTTTTGGGTCTGAGTTACCTCACTCAGGTTGATCTTTTCTAATTCCATCTATTTGCCTGATAACTTCATGATTTTCTTGTTTTTAATAGCTGGGTAGTATTCCATTGTGTTAATGTGCCAGTTTCTTTATCTGTTCTTCATTGAGGGACATCTAGGTTGTTCCAGATTCTGGCTATTACAAATAAGGCTGTTATGAACATAGCTGAGTAAGTGTCCTTGTTGTATGGTAGAGTATCTTTTGGGTATGTACCCGGGAATAGTATAGCTGGGTCTTGAGGTAGAGCTATTTCCAATTTTCTAAAATAGCAAAAGATCAATTTCCAGAGTTGTTATACAAGTTTGCATTCCCACCAACAATGGAGGAGTGTTCCCCTTTTTCCACATTCTTCCCAGCATGTGCTGTCACTTGTGTGTGTGTGTATGTGTTTTTAGTTTCTTAGTCATTGTGATAGGTGTAAGGTGGAATCAGAGTCGTTTTGATTTATATTTCCCTGATGAATAAGGATGTTGATAATTTCTTTAAGTGCTTCTGAGCCATTTGATATTCCTGTTGTGAATTCTCTATTTAGCTCTGTACCACAGTTTTTAATTGGATTACTTGGTTTGTTGGTATTTAATTTCTTGAGTTCTTTATATATTTTAGATATTAGCCCTTTGTCAAATGTAGGGTTGGTGAATATCTTTTCCCAATCTGTAGGCAGCTGTTTTGTTCAGTTGACAGTGTCCTTTGCCTTACAGAAGCTTTTTAGTTTCATGAGGTTCCATTTATTAACAGTTGATCTTACAGCCTGAGCTGTTGGTGTTCTGTTCAGGAAGTTGTCTCCTATGTAAATGAGTTCAAGAGTCTTCCCCACTTTATTTTTAATAGATGTAGTGTATTTGCTTTTGTGACAAGGTCTTTGATCTACTTGAATTTGAATTTTGAGCAATATGATAGATATGGACTTTTTTTGGCATTTTTCTACATGTAGACATCCAGTTAGACAAGCAACAGTTGTTGAAGATGTTTTCTTTTCCCCCTATTGTATGTTTTTTTTGTTTCTGCATCAAAAATCAAGTGTCCATAGGTGTGTGGGTTTATTTCGGGTTTTTTGATTCAATTCCATTATCAACCTGTCTGTTTTTATGCCAGTACCATAGAGTTTTTATTACTATTGCTCTGTAGTACAGCTTGAAATCAGGGAAGGAGATACCTCCAGATGATCTTTTGTTGCAGAGGATTGTTTTAGATATTCTGGGGTTTTTTGTTTTTTCATATGAAGTTGAGAGTAATTCTTTAAAGGTCTATAAAGAGTTACATTGGCATTTTTGATGGGAATTGCATTGAATTTGTAGATTGCTTTTGGTAAGATGGCCATTTTTACTGTTACTCCTATGATCCATGAGCATATGTTCTTCAATTTCTTCTTTCAGAGACTTGCAGTTCTTGTCATATAGGTCTTTCATTTACTTGGTTAGAGTTACACCAAGATATTTTATATCATTTGTGGCTATTGTGGAGGGTGTTATTTCCCCAATTTCTTTCTCGGGCCATTTGTCATTTGTATACAGGAGGGCTCCTGATTTCTTTGAGTTAACTTTGTATTTAACCACTTTGCTGAAGGTATTTATCAGCTACAGGAGTTCTCTGGTAGGATTTTTGGGGTCACTTAGATATAGTAGCATATCAACTGCAAATAGAGATACTTTGACTTCTTCCTTTTCAGTTTGTATCCCCTTGATATACTTTAGTTGTCTTATTGTTATGGCTAGGACTTCAAGTACTATATTGACAAGATATGCAGAGAGTGGGCATCCTTATCCCTGATTTCAGTAGAACTGCTTTCAATTTCTTTCCATTTAATGTAGTGTTGACTATAGGCTTGCTATATATTGCCTTTACTATGTTTAGGTATGATCTTTCCAGGACATTATCATGAATGAGTGTTAGATTTTATCAAATGCTTTCTCTTCATCTAATGAGATGATCATGTTTTTTTTTTCTTTCAGTTTGCTTAGATGGTAGATTACATTGATGGATTTTTGTATTTTGAACCATACTTGTTTCCCTGGGATGAAGCCTACTTGATCATGGTGGATGATATTTTTCAGGTATTCTTGAATTCAGTTTGAGAGTATTTTATTGAGTATTTTAAAATAAATTTTCATAAGAGAAACTGGTCTGAAATTCTCTTTCTTTGTTGGGTACTTGTGTGGTTAAGTTATCAGGGTGACTGTGGCCTCATTGAATGAGTTTGGCAATGTTCCTTCTGTTTCTGTTTTGTGGAATAGTTTGAGGAGCATTGGTATTAGCTCTTATTTGAAAGTCTGGTAGAACTCTACCCCAAAACCATCTGGCCCAGGGCTATTTTTGGTTGTGAGACTTAATTACTGCTTCTGTTTCCTTAGAGGTTTTAGAACATGTAAATAGTTTATCTGATCTTGATTAACTTTGGTAAGTGGATTCTATCAAGAAAATTGTCCATTTCATTTAGATTATCTAATTTTGTGGAATAGAAACTTATGAAGTAAGACTTAATGATTCTTTGGATTTCCTCAGTGCTGTTGTTATACCCACCTTTTATTTCTGATTTTGTTGATTTGGATACTGTCTTTTTGCCTTATAGTTAGCTTGGCTAAGAATTTGCCTGTCTTGTTGATTTCCCCACAGAACCAGCTCTTGGTTTCACTGATTTTTTTTTTGTATTGTTCTCTTTGTTTCTAATTTATTGATTTCAGCAGTGAGTTAGATTTTTTTCCTGTGATTTACTCCTCTTGGGTGTGTTTTCTTTCTTTTTTTATTCCAGAGCTTCCAGGGAAGCTGTTAATTTGCTAGTATGAACTCTGTCCAATTTCTTTTGGAGGGCACTTAGTTCTATGAACTTTCCTCTTAGCACTGCTTTTATTGTTTCCCATAAATTTGGATATGTTGTGTCTTCATTTTCATTGAATTTTAGGAAGTCTTTACTTTCTTTATTTCATTTCATCTGACTCAGTTGACATTGACTAGGCAGTTTCCATGAGCGTGAAGGTTTTTGCTATTTCTATTGTTGAAATCCTGCTTTAATACTTGGTGATCTAATAAAATACAATGGGTAATTCAATTTTCTTCTATTTGTTGAGGCTTGCTTTATGATCAACTATATGGTTGATTTTGGAGAAGCTTCCATGAGGTGCTGAGAATAATGTATGTCTATAAGGTCCATTTGGTTCATCACCTGTGTTAGTTTTATTATTTTTCTATTTAGTTTCTGTCTCAATAATCTGTCCATTGGTGAGAGAGGGGTGTTGAAGTCCCCCACTGTTAATGTGTGGGGTTTGATATGTGTTTTAAGTTTTAATAATTTTTTTTTCACAAATGGGAGTTCACTTCTATTTGGGGCATAAATGTTTAGAATTGAGTTGTCCTCTTGGGACATTTTTTTTTTCATGAGTGACCTTCTCCATCTCTTTTGATTAATTTTGGTTGAAAGTCTAGATTATTAGCTATTAGGATGGCTACTTTAGCTTGTTTCTTATGTCTGTTTGCTAGGAAACCCTTTTTCCAGCCCTCTACTTTGAAATAAAGTCTATCTTTGTTGCAGAGGTGTGTTTCTTGTATGCAGCAGAATGTTGGGCCCTGTTTAAGTACCCATTCTGTTAGTCTATGTCTTTTTATTGGAGAATTGAGTCTATTCATGTTGAGAGATATTAAGGACCAATGATCGTTAGTTACTTTAAGGGTGTTAGTGTTTGTGTGCTTGTCTTCTTTTGGTTTTGATGCAGTGATGCTTTTTATATCTTGTGTTTTCTTGGGTGTAGTTAACCTCCTTGGGTTGCAGTTTGGTTTTTGTTGTTGTTGTTGTTTGCTTGTTTCTAGTATCTTCTGAAAGGCTGGGTTTGTGCATAGATATTGTTTAAGTTTGGTTTTGTCATAGAATATCTTGTTTTCTCCATCTATGGTGATTGAAAATTTTGCTGGGCATAGTAGTCCAGGCTAACATCTGTGTTCTCTCAGGGTCAGCATGACATCTGTCCAGGCCCTTCTGGCTTTCATAAACTCTGTTGAGAACTCAGGTGTGATTATTATTGGTCTGCCTTTATATGTTACTTGAACTTTTTCAAAACGTTGTTGCTTTTAATAGTTTTTCTTTGTTCTATACATTTAGGGTTTTAATTATTATGTGGGAGGAGGATTTTTTTTTGTCTAATCTATTTGGTGTTCTGTAACCTTCTCATATGTTTAAAAGAAATTTTTCTTTACATTGGAGAAATGTTCTTCCATAATTTTGTTGAAAATATTTGGTCCTTGGTGCAGGAGTCTTCCCTTTTTTCTATTCCTAATATTGCTAGGTTCTGTCTTTTCATTGTGTCCTTGATTTTTGGATGTTTTATGTCAGGATGTTTTTTGATTTAATCTTTTCTTTGACACATGCATCAGATTCTTCAATTGCATCTTCTGTGCCTGAGATCATCTCTTCCGTCTCTTGTATTCTGTTGGTGATGGTTACATCTGTAGCTCCTGTTCCCTTCCATCTCTTGAGTTTTTGATCTTGGCCATTCTGAAGGGTGTAAGAAGGAATCTCAGAGTCATTTTGATTTGCATTTCCCTGATGACTAAGGATCTTGAACATTTCTTTAAGTGTCTCTTGACCATTAGAAATTCCTCTGTTGAGAATTCTGTCTAGCTATATACCCCATTTTTAAATTGAGTTATTTGGTTTATTGTTGTTTTCAGCAGCTTATGGAGACAGATGCAGAGATGCACAGCCCAAAAACTTGCTAAGGAGGAGTTCTGTGGAAGAGGAGCAGGAAGGATAGAGGTATCTTCGGGGCTCAAGGACACCACAAGAAGACCTACAGAGGAAACTAACCTGGGCCTATGGGGGCTCAGAGACTAAACTACCAACTAAAAAGCATGTATGGGGTAGACTTAGACCCTCTACACACATGTAGCAGATGTGCACAGTGGTCAATATGTGGGTCCGTTAACAATGGGAGGAGGGGCTGTCTCTGACACTGTAACTGCCTCTGAGTCCCTTTTCACTACATGGGCTGCCTGGTCAGGTCCCAGTAGGAGAGGATGCACTTAGTCCTACTGTGTCTTGATGTGCTAGGGGGTTGATACCTTTTGGGGGCCTCTCCTTCTTTAAGAAAGAGAAGGGGAATGGGAAAGAGGGGGATAAGGGTGAGACTGGGAGAAGAGGAGGGGGAGGTATGTGATCAGGCTGCAAAACGATTAAATATAAATAAATAAATATATATATATATATATATAGATAGATAGATAGATAGATAGATAGAGAAAAACTCACCAAGAAAAAAGCCCTGCCAATTAATAGCAACAAACACAACCACACTAGACATATCTGGGAAGCATGCAAAGCATATACTTCACATCACCTTTGGAAATAAATTACATTTTTATTAAGAATCTTTGTCCTGAAAAAAAAAATAAAAAAAAATCTTTGTCCTGAATCCTTCTTAAGGTTTTTTGTCATCCTGAAATTTTGAAATAAGGAAACAACCTAACAATCACCATAGTCATTGTAGTCCCTGAGCCCTGTGATAAAAGCAGCCTTTACACGAGCTGTCAGAGCCCCTACCCTAGGCTGTGCTGCTGTCACAGGAGCCATCAAAATGGCAGCTCCTGTCAAAATGGTAGCTCCTGCCAGAATGGTGAGGCCTCCTCAGTGGGAGCTGTCCATGTTGACAACACCTTTCCAGCCTCAGCCTACTGCTGTCATATAAGCTGTCCATTGTAGCGCACCTCCTCTCTAGTTTCAGCTATTCATGCTGCATAGAAACACTTCCCTACAGTGGACTCCCTTTGCAAACTTTGTAAACTTTGTAAACTCTGTAAACCATCAAGGCAGGAAAATGGTCAGACCCCTGTCTGAAGAGTTCCAGCAGCCAGGCTCCCCAGAACTCTCTGCCATAGCAGCATCTGTAGCCTCTGTAACTATCAAAAGGTTATCTCCAGCCCCTCAATAGGATTTCTTCCAGATTATGCTAATTTTAGGTAAAAAGTCTGAACAAAACCCTACCAATCTCTGAGCAGAAAAACCCACCAGTCCCTGAGCAGAAGAACCCACCAATCCCTGAGGCCCCCAAGCTCAGGATTTGAAATTGTATCGATCGTTATCTCTACCCTAGAAATCTCTGTCCCCTAAGAAATCCTCTATAAAGGAAATTATCTGCTCAGTTTGCTACTGCCCTCTTCTGGAAGCCGAGGCAGCCACACATGGATCTGGCCCTCCTCTCCCTGGATTCATCCATACAATAAATCTCTTTTATGAGATTCACTGTCTGCTGTGAGTCTCTCATTAGAAGAAGCCAACAAGAAAAGAAGCAAAGAAATGGAATATGGCTGAGGTTCCTGAGCTCCTGAGCAGAGAAAAAGGTGCCTACCAAGACTACAACAAGCCAACCCAGATCTGATTTCCACAGCCAAAGAGATTGCTGATGCCACTAGAACTAGCCTTGGACCTAAAGGCTAAAGGTCATAATAAATCAAGATGTAAAAGGTGCTATGGCCATTACAAAGGATAGTGCCATCATTCTGAAACAAATGTAAACACAGCAATCAGTATCCAGTAGTTTTTTTTATTTGAGATACATTAATAACTTTGCTAATATTATGGTCACACTTTGGTCATAAACCACTACTCTCAGGTAATGAGTTCTTAAGCAAAAGTTCAAAGTGAACAAGCCACTAAAGTGATGTAAATAAAGAGAAAAACTTCATAAGTCTTATGTGATTCTGGTTGTCAGAATTTAAAACAACTATGTACAAACTATGTTTGTAAAAAAGCAGTAAAGAAGTAATGAACTATAAAACCAAAACAACATTTCAGGCAAATGTGGTGGCATATGCTTTTAATCACAGCACTTCAGAACTCTAAGGGTGCATTAGCCTGAACTATATACAGAGTTCCAGGCCAGCCAGGGAAGCATTATAAGACACTGTCTCAAACAAAGAAACAAACAACCAAAAATTTTTAAACTTAAAAACCTCTCCCAAGGTCTGTCCCATTTGCTTTTCTGAATGAGGACTGAGCATCTTACCCAGGGTACTCCTTCTTGATTAGCTTCCTTAGGTATACAGATTTTAGTATGATTATCCTATATTATATTTCTAATATCCATTTATAAGTGAGTATATACCATGTGTGTCTTTCTG
>JAQQSO010005059.1:0-12317 GCA_028658305.1 Pachyuromys duprasi | reverse complement strand
CTTTACTAATCCTACATCTGACAGAGGGCTAATATCTAGTATATATAAAGAACTCAAGCAGTTAAAAAGCAACAAATCAAGTAATCCAATTAAAAAAATAGGGTATGGAGCTAAAAAGAGAACTCTTTGTAGAGGGTTGTACAATGGCAGAAAAACACTTAAAGAAATGCTCAGCATCCTTAGCCATCAAGGAGATGCAAATCAAAATGACCCTGAGATTTCACCTTACACCTGTCAGAATGGCTAAGATCAAAAACACAAGTGACAACACATTCTGGAGAGGTTGTGGAGAAAGGGGAAGCCTCCTCCATTGCTGGTGGGAATGCAAACTGGTACAACCAGTCTGGAAATCAATTTGGCGCTTTCTTAGACAATTAGGAACAGTGATTCCTCAAGACCCAGCTATACCACTCTTAGGCATATATACAAAAGATTCTCAAGTACACAACAAGGACATTTGCTCAACCATGTTCATAGCAGCTTTATTTGCAATAGCCAGAACCTGGAAATAACCCAAATATCCCTCAGTGGAGGAATGGATACAGAAATTGTGGTGCTTTTACACAATGGAATACTACTGAGCAATTAAAAACGAGGAAATCATGAAATTCACAGGCAAATGGTGGGACCTGGAAATGATCATCCTGAGTGAGGTATTCCAAAAGCAGAAAAAACACTTGGTATATACTCACTTATATAGACCTATAGGATAGGATGGACATGCTGAAATCTATACACCTAGGGAAGACAAGCAAGAAGGAGGACCCAGGGTGGGATGATCAATCATCAGTTAGTTGGACAAATGGGATGGACATTGACTGTAGGAGTAAACAAGCAACAGGAAAGGAGCCTACCACAGAGGGCCTCTGAAAGACTCTAACTAGCAATGTATCAAAGCAGATATTAAGACTCACAATCAACGCTTCAGCAGAGTGCAAGGAATAATATGAAAAAAGGGGGACTTAGTAAGACTTGGCGAGCACAAGAGCTCCACAAAGACCAAATAGATCAGGGCACAGGGGTCTTCTATGAGACTGTTTCTCCAACCAAGGACCATGTATGGATACAAACTATAACCCCTGCTCGGATGTGGCCCATGGTAGCTCAGTACCCAACTGGGTACCCTAGTAAGAGGAACAGGGACTATTTCAGCCATGAACTCAATGGCTGGCTTGTAGATCACCCACCACCACCCATCCCAAGGGTGGAGCAGCCTAACTGGATCCCAGAAGAGGACATTGCAGCCAGCCCTGAAGAGACACGATATGCTAGCGTCAGATGGAAGCAGGGGAGGTCCTTCCCTATCAGTGGACTTGGAGGGGAGCAGGGAGAAAATGAGGGAGAGATGGGGAGAGTGGGAGGGAAGGAGGGAGGGGGCTACAGCTGGGATACAAAGTATATAACTTGTGAATAATATAAAAATAAATAAATTACTTAAAAATGTAAAAAAAGCTGAGTAGTATCCCATTATTTTAATGTACCAAAATATCTTTGGTTAAGGGATATCTAGATTGTTTCTAGTTTCTGGCTATTAAGAATAAAAGTGCTATGAACATAGTTGAGCAAATGTCCTTGTTGTGTGGTGAAGCATCTTCTGGGAATTTATGATACTTTCAAGTCACATATTTCTACAGGTTACTTTTCCAAAGCATGTTCTTCTTTTAGCAACAAGAGAGTAGATGGTTACATAGTCCATTTTCCACTTTTTGGTAGTTTTCTAAGTTTTTCACACACCTGTGAAGAATTGGTAGGAAATACCTGTGAAATATTTCATGAAATTCCACACTAAATCTTTCTGGACCTGAACTCTTTTCTGTGGTGTGTTTACATTTAAAATTCAATATTTTACTTGTGACAGACTTTTCATATTTTATAATAATACTAATTTTTGCACATTTTCTATTATTTCATTTCACCTAAATTATTAAATTTTACCATTAGTAAATAAATTACTGTCAAAAGGTTAAATTTTCATTTTCATCATGCTTTTTCTTTTCCTTATAGTACTCTTTCCATTCCTTAACCGAATATATGACAAACTCAACATCTCCATGTTTCCAAGTGATACGATAATGTTTTATAAAAATTTTATAGAAAAGACCAAGAAAGATTGGCTTGAAAACAACCACGAGGTAAAATATCACAAAAGTTGCTTCAGTTCAAAGGCAATGATGTCAAAAGTCATACATGCTCCACAGAAGCATGAGATATTTGGAGAATTTGGTCTGTTCAATTTCAGTTGTGGCTTGCATAGAACTTGGGTAATATCTTTGAAATTGAGATTGACACTTGTATAACCTAGTTTTGCCCAATAAAGCCTATACTTTGGACAAACGATTTTGTCAGCCAAAAATTCCAGTAGAAGGATGTAAAAGAGTCAGTATTTTGTCCAAGATGTTGCTGCTTATTTGTCAGTATTCTGGGGTTTGGAGCATTGGTATGTAAGCACATAAAACTCAGCAATGAGTAGCGGGAAAAGCAGTCAAAAAGTATGGGGTGTTGGTTAAGAACATATCAAGTATGTGCCATATTGATGTGCAAGATTTCTTTACAAACAAGTGCCTACATCAAGAGAAGAAAATGCCAGTCCAGCATGGGGTCTGTGCTCACCAGATACAGATGACCAGAATCAGAAAAAGCCATAATAAAAAGGGTGTTGGATATGACAGCATTACACTAGAACAAGAGAGACATTTCATTCTCCCAAATCTTCTGATGAGTATTTTCTGTCCACAGTGAATCAGGCAACAGCATCTGTATTCTAACCTTAAATCAATCATATTCTCATAAAGGAGTGTAAGTTCTTCATTCAACTTCCATTTTTAGGCTCCCAGTGTACCTTCAGCCTTTAACATTTCTGTCTGCTTTCAGCACCGAGTGGATTTTCTTCAGCTGATGATAAATTCCCAAAATCCCAAAGATGTGGAGTCCCATACAGGTAACTAAGTATATTTTAGGAGCTAAAAGGTATACACAGAGGAAAGGTATGGTTCTTGAAATGGAACAGATCACTCAAGCAGATAAGTCTTCCTGTAGAAGGACACAAACATGTGGTGTTATAGAGAGCAGCCTGAAGAAAAGGTTTTAAAGAGCATACTACAAGAATGTTCAGGCTCTGAATATTATTGTGCTTCTATCTATGACAGAGAAGCTACACACGTGAAACTTCAACAACATGTCTACTTAATCAAGACCTGAATAATTCCAAATATTGTTGACATACCTAACAGAAGTGGAAAATCTCATGAGGATCCACTCCTGTATATTGAGCCACATGGAAAATAAGACTTCCCCAGGAATGAGCCCCCTGGTTGGCTATCCAGAACCAAGTTATCAGCCCTACAAACAAGTATATGCAGGCAACACTGAGAAGATTCAGTGGTCCATATGATTATTCACTTAGATTTATATAAAAATGATGGGTAAGGAATAGAGGTCATAATTTGGGAGTGGGTGGGAACATGACATGGAAGTGTAAGAGAGTCCAGGAATGGGGAAACTGATATAATTAAATGGTATTAAGTTTATGGTAACTTTAAAGTCATTTGTAAGCATGGCTTTCTTGACCCCGTAGTATTTTGTGATGTGTGTATCACCTCCATCAGTCAATTCCTGATTCCTAGCCTTGTGCAGAGCTGCTGAATCAGAACCTTTCCTGGAAATCTGCTTGCATGGCATCCAGTCTAGAGGTGCAGTGTCAAAATGCCAACTCTCCCTGTAGATTGCATACTTTAAGTGTTTACTAGCTATGGGACTATGTAAATTTATTTTTCTTTCATGGTGTCCAATACAACAAAGAAGAAAATAATTGTGAGTGCAATATTTCCTATTCATTCTTTTACCCACTGTCACTGGCTTTCACAGCATTGATTTTTCCATACATTAGTACTACAATGGTTGGAGAATTATGATTATCATGGTTTATAATTTATTCTACATGTAGTCAGTGCCCAGTTTACTAATAGTATTTTCTTCTGACCTGTTTGCTTCTAAAATATCTGCTAATTGTTTTCCTCACCATTGAGATTTTACATGTATTCAGGGTCATTGTAGTAACCACTATATGCATCTTGTTTTGTGTCCTCTGAGGTTTTGCCCTTTTCATGAACTTCTAGAGCATTCTTTATCAAGCATTGGGTACAGAAATAAAAATTGCTTAGAAAAATTTTCCATTCATAGTAGTACCATTGAGGGGAATATAGAGAAATGTACTCCATCGTCTTGATCCCAGAAACACACCCCCACAATCAGTATCAGCTCTGGAGTAGTAGATACATTATAACTGATGAGTAGATATTAACATATTATTATTATTACCTAACTCTGTAGTTTACATACAGCTTAAGACATTGTCTTAAAATACTATATATTCTAACGAATTTATGATGTGAACATCCTATTCAATTATGGGCCATCAAGCAATTTCTGGACTTTTCAGCATCCATGTCCTTTAAGAAACTTTTCTTAGCCATTAGGGAAATGCAAAGCAAAACAACCCTAAGTTTTTACCTTACACACATCTTGAGTTTTTAAGATAAAAAACTCAAGTGACAATGCATGCTAGAGAAGATGTGGAGAAGGGGAAACCCTCCTCCATTGCTGGTAGGAATGTCAACTTATACAGCCACTTTGGAAATCAATCTGGTGTTTTCTCAGATTATTAGGAAAACTTTGAGAATTAGATACAAGTATATAAAGTATTGAGATGAAATCCATCCCAAATTTCCTTCTCACCTGTTTCTTCTGAATTCTCCCATAACTTTTTCTTCCAAATTTATAACCTTCTTTTCTTTCAAACCCTACTAAAACTGCTTATTCCTACTTGTACATGAAGAATGTAGGACCATTTGCAGCAGTGCAAATGTAGTACAGAATAAAATCTCTGTGTTTAATTCCTGAAGAGAGCTCACTATTTCCTGGAAGCTATCAGTTGACAATAACTCCTCAGTTTTGTGTGGAACACCATGTGTCAACACCCACGCCCATCCATCCTGGAATTTTGTCAGACTTGATCTTGTATGGGTCTTTTAATCTTGCATGCCAACTCCTGTTTGTTTGGAAAGACCTTGTCATTTCTAGCAAGTCCCATTCTGCTGCAGACAACTGCCACTTCTGGCTCGTACATTTTTCTCTTTACTTCTGAATAAGCTCTGAGCCATGAAGCTATTGCTGGAGGGTGTGACATAAATGGTCCATTTAGATCTAAACATTTTGTTGCCTTCTGTTCACTAGTTCAGGATCTGTGTATTAATTGGCATCTATTGCAAAACGAAGCTTCTCTGATGAGGGCTAACAGATGGAATAACATAAAGGTGAAAGAAAAGAACACTGGGGACAGTCTATTACTATGTCCATAATAGTGATGGGTTCTCTCAAAGGGTCTGTGACACATTCAGCCATGGACCTTTGGTCCAATTGCAAAGACCAGGGTTGAGTTCTCTCCTAATTTATGCCACCATTGCACTAATAGTCATATCATGAAAGGCAAGTTCTCTCTTTTTTAATTTAATCACTTTATAGACTGTCCCAGCTCCCTCCCAATCCTGCCCTCATGTCCCCTTTTCCCCATTCCATCTTTATCTTCTACTCAGAGAAAGGGGGTGCTAAGGGGTACCAACCCACCCTGGCCCCTCAAGTCACAGCAGGACTAAGTGCTTCCTTTCTGACTGAAACCATACAAGGCAGCCCAGCTCGGGGAAAGGGATGCAAAGACAGGCAACAGAGTCAGAGCCAGCCTCTACTCCCATTGTTAGAGAGCCCACAAGATGACCAGGCTACACATCCCGAACTTATATGCAGGGGTTCTTATATGCAGGGTTATATGCAAGGTGTTTGGTTTGTGGTTCAGTCTCTGCGGGCTCCACGCATCAAGGTAAGTTTATTCTGTAGGTCTTTTGTGGTGTCCTTGACCCCACCAGATTCCTCAATCCTTCCTCCCACTCTTCCACAAAACTCCCCAAGCTCAGCTTCCTGTTTGGCACTGGGTGTCTGCATCTATGTCCATCGGCTGCTGGATAAAGCCTCTCAGAAGAGGCTGTCAGTAAAATCCTGACTGTGAGCATAGCACAGTATCTTTAACGGTGTCAGGAGTTAGCTTGGTTCCGTGGGGTAGGTCTCAAGTTGGGCAGGTCATTAGGTTTCCATTTCCTCAATCTCTAATCCATCTTTATCCCAAATTTTCCTGTAGGCAGGACAAACTTACAGGTGAATGTTTTATGAGTGGATTGGCATCCATTTCCCTCCACTGTAAGTTCTACCTGACTACAAGAGGTGGCACCTCCAGGGTCCATATCCCTGTCATTGGGAATCTCAACCAGGGTCATCCCATAGAATTCCAGGGGCCTCCCCTATCTCAGAGATGCTCACCTACTGGTTTTCACTCTCTCTCTAGGTCCTCCTATTTCTTCCCTCACTTCTGCACTATTCCAACACCTAATTCCCACCCCAGTTACCCATCTTTCTCACCATCTTTCACACACAGCACCCTCCCTTCATGTACTTCAGATGTCCATTTTGTTTTGTCTTCTGAGTGAGATCCAAGCATCCTCCCATGGGCCCTCCTTGGTTTCTTTTGGTTTGTGGATTGTACTGTAGTTATCCTGTATTTTATTGTTAATGTTCACTTATAAGTGAGTACATATCGTACCTGTTTGTCTGGGTCTGGGTTACCTCACTCAGGATGATCTTTTCATTTAGTTCTATTCATTTGCTTGCAAATTGCATGATTTCTTTGTTTTCAATAGCTGGGTAGTATTCCATTGTTTAAATGTAACATATTTTTCCTCTCAATTTTTTGTTGTAGTACATCTAGGTTATTTCCAGTTTGGGGCTGTTACAAATAAAGCTGCTGCAAACATAGTTGAACAAGTGTCCTTTTGATGTAGAGGAGCATCTTTTCGGTACATGCCCCAGAGTGGTATAGCTTGGTCTTGAAGTAGATCTATTCCAAGTTTTCTAAGAAACCCTGCAGAATGATTTCCACAGTGGTTGTACAACTTTGCACTGCCACAATCAATGAAAGAGTGTTCAGCTTGCTCCATGTCCTGGATAGCATGAGTTCTTCTTTGAGATTTTGATCTTAGCCATTTTGAGGGTTGTAAGATGGACCCTAAGCACCATTTTGATTTGCATTTTCCTGATGACTAAGAATGTTGAACATTTCTTTAAGTGCTTCTCAGACATTTGAGATTCCTCTATGGATATTTCTGTTTAATTCTGTACCCCATTTAAAATATTTTTGCATGTTCTCCTAATGTGCTCTTTCATTTTTTAATTTATTTTTATTAATTACACTAAATTCACTTTGTATCACAGCTATAGTCCTGTCCTTAATTCCCTCCCAATCCCACCATCCTTCCCTCATCTCCTCCCATGCCCCTCCCCAAGTCCACTGATAGAGAATGTCCTCTCCCACTTTCATCTGACCCTAGCCTATCAGGACTGGCTGCATTGTCTTCCTCTATGGCCTGGTAAGGCTACTCCCCAGTCAGGGGTAGGAGATCAAAGAGCCAGCCACTGATTTCCTGTCAGAGACAGCCCCTGTTCCCCTTACTAGGGAACCCACTTGGACACTGAGTGGCCATGGGCTACATCTGTACAGGGGTTTTAGGTTATCTCCTTGTATGGTCTTTGGTTGGAGTATCAGTCTCAGAAAAGACCCCTGGGCCCAAGTTTTTTGGTTGTATTGCTCTCCTTGTGGAGTTCCTTTCCCCTTCAGGTCTTTCTGTCTCCCCCTTCTTTCATAAGATTCCCTGCACTCTTCCCAAAGTTTGGCTATGAGACTCAGCATCTGTTTTGATACCCTCCTGTGTAGAATCTGTACCCCATTTTTAATTGGGTTACTTGGTTTCTTGGTGTCTACTTTCTTGAGTTCTTTATATCTTTTGAATATTAGCCCTCTGTTGGATGTAGGGTTGGTAAAGATCATTTCCCATTGTGTAGTCTGCCATTTTGAAGTATTGACAGTGTCCTTTGCCTTACAGAAGCTTTTAAATTTCCTGAGGTTCATTTATTAATTGCTGATCTAAGTGCCTGAGCTGTTTGTGTTCTGTTCAGGAAGTTGTTTCCTATGCCACAAACTTCAAGGCTCTTTTGAACTTTCTCTTCTAATAGATTTAGTGTTTTCAGTTTTATGTTGAGGTCTTTGATCCACTTGGACTTAAGTTTTGTGTATGGTGATAAATATGGATTGATTTTCATTTTTCAACATACAGACCTCAAGGTGGACCAGCACCATTTGTTGAAGATGCTTACTTTTTCCATTGCATGGTTTGGACTTCTTTATCAAAACTCAGGTGTCTGTAGGTGTGTGGGTTTATTTCTGGGTCCTTAATATTATTCCATTGATTAATTTGTCTTTTTTTAGGCAAATACCGTGCAGTTTTTAAAAAATTACTATTCTTCTGTAGTATGGGTTGAAGTGAGAAGTGGTGATATCTCCAGAAGTTTTTTTATTGTACAGAATTGTTTAAGCTATCCTGGGTCTTTTTTTTCAAATAAAATTGATGGTTGCTCTTTGCAGGTTTGTAGAGAATTGTGTTGTCATCTTACTGGGGGTTGCATTGAATATGTAGATTGATTTTTGTAAGATGGCCGTTTTGAGTGTCTTAATCCTGCCTATCCATGAACATGGGAGACCTTTCCATCTTCTGATATCTTCTGAAATTTCTTTCTTCAGAGACTTGAATTTATTGTCCTACAATTCTTTCTCTTGCTTAGAGTTAACCAAGACATTTTATATCATTTTTACCTATTGAGAAGAGAAGGTTTTACTAATTTCTTTCTCGGCTCCATTTATCACTCGTCTAAAGGAGGGATACTGATTTTTTTTCTTGAGTTAACTTTGTATCCAGACAGTTTGCAGAAGGTGTTTATTAGCTGAAGGAGTTCTCTGGCAGAATTTGGGAGGGGGGGTCACTTATGTATACTATCATTTCATCTGCAAATAGTAATATTTTGACTTCTTCCTTTCTAATTTGTATCCCCTTGATCTGTTGGTGTACTTTTAAAACTCACTTTCATTTACATCTTTTAAAATATCTCTTCCTCCCTACTCCACCCTAGTCCCTTCTAACACTTCAATACCAGGTAGAAGAGAGAAAGGGTTAGAGAGAAAGGGGACACAGTTTTCTTAACTTCTTCCTGCCAGTTGGAGTCATTGAGTTCATTGGAGCCAGTCCAGTCCTCATTTCAGGAGATCTCCAACTTCTTGTCTCACTGCATCAACAGCAACTGGGAGCTGCAGAGGGAAGAAACAGAAGCAATGAATCACAATAAGACCACCAACTCCACAATTAAAGGAACTAACACTCATTGTTCCTTATCAATCAATATCAATGGACTCAACTCTCCAATAAAAAGGCACAGACTAACAGAATGGTTGCGGAAACAAGATCCATCATTCTGCTGCATCCAAGAAACACACCTCTGCAACAAAGATAAACACTACCTAAAACTAAAAGGCTAGAAAAAATGTTTTTCAAGCAAATGGACCCAGAAAACAAGCTGGGGCAGCAATCCTAATATCCAAAAATATAGACTTTCAACCAAAATTAATCAAGTAAGATGAGGAGGGGCAGTTCCTTCTCATCAAAGGAAAATCCCAACATGAGGACATCACACTTTTGAACATCTATGCCCCAAATTCAAGACCACTTATATTTGTAAATGAAACATTATTAAAGCTGAAATCATACATTGATCACAACACCTTAATAGTGGGAGACTTCAACACTCCACTTTCACCAAGGGACAGATCATCTGGTCAGAAGCAAAAAAGGGAAATAAGGGCACTTACAGAGACCCTTAATCAAATGTCCCTAATAGGTATCTACAGAAAATTTCACCCGAAATCAAAAGAGCACATACTTTCTTTTCAGCACCTCATGGAACCTTCTCCAAAATAGACTACATAGTTGGTCACAAAGCAAGCCTCAACAGATACAAGAAGATTGAAATAATCCCTTGTATCCTATCTGACCGTCATGGACTAAAGCTGGATCTCAACAACAATATAAATAGCAAAAAGCCTACATATACATGGAAACTGAACAACTTACTACTCAACGACAGCTGGGTTAGGGAAGAAATAAGAAATTAAAGATTTCCTAGAATTCAATGAAAATGAAGGCACAACATATCCAAACTTATTCGACACAATGAAAGTGGTGCTAAGAGGAAAGTTCATAGCACTGAGTGCCTTCAAGAAGAAATCTGAAACATTGCATACAAGAAACTTAATAGCTCACCTGAAAGCCCTAGAAAAAAAAGACAAGAAGCAGACACAACCAAGAGGAATAGACAGCAGGAGATATTCAAGCTCAGAGCAGAAATAAATAAATTAGAATCAAATAAAACAATTCAAAAAAATCAAAAGACAGACAAGCCCTTAGCCAAACTAACAAAAAGACAGAGAGAAACTATCCAAAACACCAAAATCAAAAATGAAAAGGGAGACATAAGTACAGACACTGAGGAAATCCAAACAATCATTGGGTCTACTACAAAAGCCTATATGCCACAAAATTTAAAAATCTAATGACAATTTTCTTGATAGATTCCATTTCCAAAATTAAGTCAAGATCAGGTAGAAAGATTGAATAGTCCCATATCCCCTAAGGAAATAGAAGCAGTAATCAAAAGTCTCCCTTCCAAAAAAAAGCCCAGGGAAAGATGGTTTCAGCGCAGAATTCTACCACACCTTCAAAGAAGTGTTAACTCCAATTCTCTTCAAATTATTCCACAAAATAGAAACAGAAGGAACATTAACAAATTCATTCCATGAAGACACAATCACCTTGATACCTAAATCACACAAACACCCAACAAAAAAAGAGAATTTCAGACCTATCTCTCTTATGAACACTGATGTAAAAATACTCAGTAAAATACTTGCAAGCCGAATCCAAGGACACATAAAAGATATCAACCACCATGATCAAGTGGGCTTCATCCCAGGCATGCAAGGGTGGTTCAATATATGGAAATCCATCAATGTAATCCACCATAAAAACAAAATGAAGGAGAAAAACCACATGATCATCTCCTTAGATACTGAAAAAGCATTTGACAAAATCCAGCACCCATTCATGTTTAAAGTCTGGAAGAGATCGGGGATATAAGGCACATACATAAACATAGTAAAGGCAATATACAGCAAGCCTATAGACAACATCAAACTCAATGGAGAGAAACTTAAATCAGTCCTACTGAAATCAGGAACAAGGCAAGGCTGCCCACTATCTCCATATCTCTTCAACATAGTACTTCAAGTCCTAGCTAGAGCAATGAGACAAGGGAGATCAAGAGGATACAAATTGGAAAGGAAGAAGTCAAAGTTTCACTATTTGAAGGTGATACGATAATATACATAAGTGACCCCAAAAACTCAACTGGAGAACTCCTTTAGCTGATAAACACCTTCACCAAAGTGGTTGGATACAAAATTAACTCAAAAAATCAGAAGCCCTCCTGTATACCCAAGACAAAAGGGTCGAAAAAAAAATCAGGGAAACAACACCCTTCACAATAGCCCAATAGCCACTAATAACATAAAATACCTTGAGGTAACTCTAACCAAGTAGGTGAAAGACCAGTTTGAAAAAAATCTTCAAATCCCTGAAGAAAGAAATTGAAGAAGATATCAGAAGATGGAAAGATCTCATGTGCTCATTGATCGGTAGGATTAACATAGTGAAAATGGTCATCCTGCCAAAAGCAATCTACAGATTCAGTGCAGTTCCCATCAAAATACCAACACAATTCTTTACAGACCTTGAAAGAAAAATTCTCAACTTCATATGGAGAAACAAAAAACCCAGAATTTCCAAAACGATCCTGTACAACAACAAATCCTCTGGAGGCATCTCCATCCCTGATCGCGAGCTGTATTACAGAATAATAGTAATAAAAACTACATGGTATTGGCATAGAAACAGAATAGTGGATGAATGGAACCAAAGAGAAGACCCAGGAATAAATCCACACATCCATTGATGCTTGATTTTTGGAAAAGAAGCCAAAACCATTCAATGGAAAAAAGACAGAATCTTCAACAAATGGAGCTGGTCCAACTGGATGTCTACATGCACAAAAATGAAAATAGATCCATATTTATCACCCTGCACAAAACTAAAGTTCAAGTGGATCAAAGACCTCAACATAATACCAGACATATTAAAATGGTTAGAAGAAAAAGTAGGGAAGACCCTAGAACTCATTGGCACAGTAGACTACTTCCTGAATAGAACACCAACAGCACAGGCTCTAAGATCAACAATCAATAAATGGGACTTCACTTTTACACAATGGAATACTAC
>JAQQSO010005058.1:0-12317 GCA_028658305.1 Pachyuromys duprasi | reverse complement strand
TTTGGTTGTGCCTAATTCTGGCAATTACACGCACCCCTACAATGAAGGTCTTTGTGTTCGTAGATCTTTGGGAGCCCCGATGTGTGTTGCAGATACGATGGTTTCCAGACATCAGGGGTCAGTTGCAGGGGTCAACAAGGGTCCCCGGACAGTCTGGTGGTGAAGGCCAGCTCCTGCGGTTCTCCTTTGGCTGGGAACTTCATCTTCAGAGGCTAATGTTCCAAATCAACTGGGACTTAGTAAGCAAGGCAATTTTCTAGAAACTGGACATAAAAAGACTTCTCATCTTGTGAAGGTTAGTGCAAATGGTGATGAATCAAAAACATCTGTTTTGTGTGAAAACAAAAAAAGAAAGGCGTGGTTTTTGGGTGGTGTTTGCTGAGGTATCTCTCGAACCTCTCTAACATAAAGCTTTATGTGAAGCTCTCTTAATTGAGATCACTTCCCAAATATATTGTTGCTCTCCGTTTAAAATAAAATACTCTGCTATTGATTTAGCCTGGTCACAGTGAGGCAGACAGTGTTGCTCTGAGCCCATCTCCAGTGGGATCCTACAATACAGCTCTGTCCTGCTCCCTGGAATGAGGCTGGGAATGACTCATCTCTGGGGGCCTTTGTTAGTTCCAGCTCTTGTCTAGCTACCAGCAACTTTCTATCATCTCTGCTACTCCACCCTCCTCTCCCTCACCTTTTGGAAAACCCATTTATGACTGAGAGGGGTGTGCTATGCCCATGTAGAGATCAGAGGACAACTCTGTGGAGTAGTTCTATCTTTACATGGATTCTAGGAATGGAGCTCAGGCCTCCAGGCTTCCTTAGCAATTGCCTTCACCCACTGAGCCATCTTGCTGGCCCCATTCTTTCTTTTCATTAGGCTGTTCTTTTTCCTCTAATCCAGCTGCTTCTCCACCCTGGGGGTAAATACCAGGCCCACTTATTAGTTTACCTGGTCAAACTGGAGACCCAGGGACTTCCCAGGGTCTTTTTTTCCTCTTTCATAGACAAGAGAAAACAAACAAAGAAACACAACCCATCATCCCAGGCCTAGACTCCACTCCAGGTCACGCTGACAGTCAGACTCTTCTAGTGCCGGAGCCAGGAGCACCAAAGATGTCCCAGCATCACCTCTTTCTCTTTCAGTCTCCACCAAGCGGAGAAAGGAAGAGGGAGCAGGCTGCTCCGTTTAAGGGATCGTTTTCACTGTCACTGGCCATGGATTCAGTCTGGAGCTGCACCTGGCTTGTGGGGTGGCTGCTAGGAGGAGTGATCTCTGGCACAGTGGCTGGGAGCACAGGGTGTGCAGGCTTCAGAGGTCTGCTGTTACAAGGGAGAGGGAAGGGAAGGATATGCTCTGGTTCCTAGCAGCCACTCCTCCGGCATCTGCTGAAACAACGTGGCCATGTGTTCAGCTACTTCTCTCATTGCTGCAGGGGAATACCCGACACAAACTGCTTTTCGGCTCATGGTTGCTGAGAATATCTAGTCTATCCTGGCAGGTATCTAGAAAGCCTCTGTCTGTGGCCAGCACTGGTTGGGGAGAGCTTGCCGTGTAGTTTGCTCACATCTTGGTGGATTGTGGAGGAGAGAACAAAGGCCTAAGCAGAAATGCCAAGCAATTTCCAGGCCTATCCTTTCCAGCAAACCACTTCTGCTCACTGGGCACTGTTCCAAAAGTCCCACAATGTCCCTAGACAGTACCACCATTTTCAGACCAACCAAGCGTTCAAGCACATAAGCCTGTGGAAGACCTTTGACATTAAAACCATAATGGGGAGTAAATGGTGGGGGGCGGGGGGAGGGTTCCACCGGAAGATACCAGGTGCTCCCGTGCAGGAAAAGTAGCCCGCTGAGCCCAGCCTTTGTGCTGCTCAGAGTCCTTTCGCTCTTAATTTACCCTTGATTATGATCCCTGCAAAATAATGGAATTTGTTTTGTTTTGTTTATAAAACGCTGGATTAGGCTGGAGAGATGGCTCAGAGGTTAAGTGCATCGGCTGCTCTTCCAGAAAGGGTCCTGAGTTCAATTCCCAGCAACCACGTGGTGGCTCACAACCGTCTATAATGAAATCTGGGGCCCTCTTCTGGCATGCAGGTGTACATGCAGGCAGAATACTGTATATATAAATAAACCCACTGGATTTTTAACAACACAGTTATGAAGACAATAGCATTCATATTGGTTCAGAGATGACTGCGAAGGTCAAAAGTACGCTCTGATCCACGTGAGTGACAGCGTAGGTATCTTTAGTACACATGCCTGGAAATGCCAGGCTGTGTCTTCACCAAGAACCTTCTACAAGCTTGACCCTCACCTGGATGGCTGGCATTTGCATGGCTGGGGTACCCAGCCACGTCTTCTTCCACTGTGTCTGCCTGGCATTTGTGTGGGTCTCCTTTTTATTTATTTTTTCCATACCACGCACGATCCCCTATGTGATAGGCTACATGTTTAGCTGGTCTCTCAGCCATGGGCTTTGGGGTTTGGGTATGACCTAGCAGTAGCAGATTCTAGGTCAGGGAGCCGAGAAGAGAACAACTAGTCCTGTCAGCGTTCTGCTGTTCCCCACCTTAACAACAGTAGCACTCACTGTTCTGAAGGCACGCAATTCACCCTCATGACCAGCCCTTAATGTACCCCACTGCACATGTGCAAACAATGAGTCTCAGAGAGGTTAAGGCCTGTGTTCCATTGGTCTAGCCAGGACTTGCGTACAGGCACTGAAGGGTTTTGGTTTTTTTTGTGTGTGAGGGGGTGTTTTTTTTTTTTTTTTTGAGACAGGGGTCTTTCTATATAGCCGTGGCTGTCCTGGAACTCACTATGTAGACCAGGCTGGCCACAGAGTCCCAGAGATCCCAGTCTCTGCTTCCCAAGTGCTAGGATCAAAAGGTGTGTGCCACCACGCCTAGCCTGAGAATTCTTAAACAAGACTCTTGTATTTATCTGGTTTGTTTCCATACCCACTAGCTCTTCGTGAGAAGCCCAGTCCCTCTGCAGAGGGAAAAAAAAATGATCCGACTTATTGAGGACAGTATCACTCGGTGACAGCAGATTCGGGGCTGGAACTCAGGACCCAGTAGCAGTAGAATCATGGATGGTCAAACGCCTTCCTGTGCTGTGAGTAAATGGAATGGATGAGTAGCTGGATGAGGGGGGACACACACAGGGGGACTCACCTTGACAGAGCCCGTCTAGTGACTTAGCCTTGAGACCTTGTGGGGTGACTAGGTTGGAACAACTAGAGGGTAGAGGGTGATAGTGTGTGTGTGTGGAGGGGAGGGACATGGCATGGGGAGACCTAGCACAGGTTGGCAAGCGTGCTAGTTCTGCTGGCTATGAAAACCCAGGAAGTCACAGTTACACTCTGCCCCCTCCTCCAGTGTCTCCGGACCCTATCTCACACTGCCTTCTTTCTCCAAGGCCTTTTTATACTGTTAACAGCTCTCTGACAATACCTCACCGTTATAAAATATTATTCAGTAGTGGCTCCAATCTCATTGGCTGCTGTACTGAGAACCCTCCATAATAAAATGTTTATTAAATAAGTGCGCCCAGGCCCTGACCCAGAGAGAGAGAGGGAGAGATGCTGTTGCCTATAGCCCTTGCTTTGCATGGTGGTTTGGGGGTAACAGGGGCAAATGTGGCATCAACTCCCAATTCAAAGCCAGCCTCTCTAGCAGGGTAGGAAGGTCTTTGGTGAAACTTGAGACCCACTTGAGGAGTGTGGTCCTGGCAAAATGGACCGGACTCGTCTCACTCCTGTGGACCTCCTGGGTGGGGTTGTGGTTAACATATAGATCTTTCTTTTGCTGAACAAGGAATTGGAACTGAGCCTTGCCCGGATGTGGTCCTTGGGTGTGGCAGAGCACTACCTTAGTGAGACTGAATGTCTTTCCTTGCTTCTGGCTAGCTGGGCTAGGAGGCCTCAGAGGAGAGTTTGAGGCGTGGGAGAGGGTGGGTGGGCAAGGCAGCTGCCCAGAGTGCCTCACTCGCTGCAAACCGCAGCCAGGGAGCGGCAGCCTTGTGCATTCGCGATGACCATGGTTTCTGGTAGCTACAGGATTTCCAGGGCAGAGCCTCAGTCTTTGCTTATGATAATCTAAGCCCGGGTTCCCCCACAGGTCAGTTCAGCGTTGGGCGGGGCCACGGTTGACTCCTACTGGGAGGAGCCGGGATGCCGCTCCTGCGGTGATGCAGAGGGGAATTTGCTGATAGTCCCTTGCCAGGTGGAACTGGCTTTACCAGGCCGCGAAAAAAGGAGGACCCGCCGGCAGTCTGCTCTCAGGTAGAGTGGTGCCCGCCACTGATCCTGGCTGCCAGCTCCTCGCTTGGGGCTGGTAGTGGCCGTGAGGGCGCAGATGCGGTAAGCCTGCGGACTGTCGACGCCGGGAGAAGGGATGAGAATCCGGGTCCTGGACCAGGGAGGGGGCGGGGAAGGATGGCTCGCTTGAGAGCTTTCGGCGACCTGGGACTGGACTTAAGGGATGGGAGTGAGGGAGACTGCGCCACAGGCGGAGCACATTGGCTGTCTCTCGGCATGTACCTAAGGAAGGGTGGGATAAGCCGCCCACTAGGAAGGGCCTTGGCTTAGGAGAACTGCCTTCATGGGATGCCAGGATGGAGGTGGGCGGGAGGCTTGCTTGGGGGTCCCTGCCTCTTGTCTGAGTAGGTTGGAGTTCCTCTCAGAGCAACCTCCCCCTCCCCCCGCCCCATCCATCCAGGGACTCCCCAGGGCTCTGCTGCCCACGCATTGGGCTGGGCTGGGAGGAGGCTATCTGCTCCACCGTTTCTGTAACCAGAGCACCACTGATGGGTTGTGTGTGGGTCCTGCTCTAGGCTGGGCAGCCTGAGTTTCAAGGCGGGCGGCAGCGTCCTGGGGGCAAAGGATGCCACCTTTCTGTGTATGTTTTCAGAGACAGGATCTACCTCCAATCTCAACTTGAAAGAAAGAAACTTTGAGTTTGGATGAAGATCCTGGGGAAACTGAGGTCCAGGGGGTTCTTTGACCTGACAGAAGTCACTTGGTAGGTCCTCCCGGGCATAATTTAAATACCCCCCTCCCCACCCATGGACGTACAGGGGCTAATCTTGCTCTCTAGATCCCTAAGACCCTCTGGGCACCCACGTCCCAGAGTTAGAGCTTCAGCAGGCTTGGGGAGCCAGAGGTGTGGACTTCCGCAGGGGTTGAATCAGATAGGAGGGAACTGCTCCCCTGAGGTGTTGAAGGGATGGTGGGTTGGTTCTGTGGTTTCAGGAAAGTGGTGAGAGATGGTTTTTAGTGGCAGAGGAAGTGCCACGTGCCAGTCTTTATGGAGGCCCAAGGAAAGTTCCAAGGGAGGGAGAGGATGCTGAGGGGAACAAGGAGAACGGACTCTTTCTTCCAGGGGTTTGGTACTTGCTCCTGAAGGTTGATAGAATGTTTCATGGGGTTGCCTTCTTTTAGCTTCCATTCTAATTCTTGTCCTCTCTGATTGGTGCCCCCCAGAAAAAGCTGACTCTGATCTGCTCCTTATCCTAGCTGAACTTCTCAAGACATCTTGTCCTCCTTCTTCATGGGGCCAAGGTCTATTTCTTGGAAGGTAACTGAGGCAGGGGCAAGAAGTGGTATTTTAGAACCAGAATCCATTCTGTTCTCATTCTTGTGCATGGAGGCACAGAGGGTATGATGGGCTGCTCGGCATCTTTCCTCTGTACATCTCGGAACAGACTGAATGTCGTCCTTGCTTCTTTCTCTCCCACCTCCCTCCCCAGCCTTGGGACTTGAGGGTGTGAGTGTCCCCTGACAGATAGAAGCTGATATGAGCAGACCCATCATGTTCTCCTCCTTCGAGGAATGTTTGCTAGTTACTTGGTAAGGAAGTAGCTTGAAGGAAGGAGTCGAAATCACTTGATTATACCTTGCCAGCATGTCCCCACAGAGGTACGCTGTCCTGTGGACCCATCAGAGCCAAAGACAGACATCTCTCTGCCTGTGTAGCTGTAGGAGCAGCTAAGAACATGAACAGAGTTATGAACTATAGACAAGGGGACCTGCTGTCTTTCTGAGAGCTCAACAGGACAGGAGGTTCTGACCAAACCCCTATGCCAAGTGAAAGGTGTTCCTGTGGACCTGGCTGCTTTCCAGAGATACCTTCTGGTCCAGAGTCGCTGAAGCAGGGCTCCAGAGAAGGGAGTCCTTGGACTTCCAGTTGGTCATTGGAATTCTCTGGAGATGACCTGTAGGGAAGGATGGACTCTCCAGAAGACTGCATCGGAGACAGCTGCATGTGGGATGACAATATAGTGCCAGAGAGGAGGACCCGCCCACCTACCATCTCCACTGGGGCCCTTCTTCAGGAGAAAGACATTATACACAGTCCAGGAAGCTGGACTCTCAGACTAGCTATGAAAGGCCAGGCTTCAAAAGGCCCCCATCTTCCCTCGAGGTCATGCAAGGAGAATCAGGCCTATAGAACTGAGGGCCTGTTCTGAACCAAGAACCCCTGTACTTGCTGGCACTCTGCCCTGGGTTACCCTACCTGACAGCTGGGCTCTGTCAGCTCACCCCTTCTCTAGAGGGGTGAGAGACCTTTTAAAATGAGTCAAGTATTTATTACAGAAAGGAAGTATTATTCTGGTTGACTCTGGCCTACAGGGAAGCCATCTGTTTCCTACCTCGATGGAGGAACTATGGCCATCCCCTCTATGGAAGATGTACCCTTTCTCTGCGGCCAGGCTAGGCTCTCTTCCAGTCTTAGAGTGTTCCTCTTCCAATTATATTCTGGCCTTTGAGGTCTTCTCTTTCATCCTCTTCAGCTGAGTAATAGCTAACATATCTAACAGGGTTGTCACCCAGAGATGATGTTGTCTAGGGGCACACTGGACTTCCCCACAGACCTGTACCTTCTTCCCAACCCTACAGGCTCTCTTACTATGGCCCTTTCTGGGAGGCAGCTGGTTAAAGAACCATAGAGCTAAAGACTGGGAAAGTGCCGGAATCTCTTTGCGGTGTCCAGGCTATGGGAATCCACGTGGCATCCAGGCCACGGGCAGGCTTTCACTGAGAAGGGCTGTCATGAAAGTGCCTAGGAAAGTGCTGAGCAACAGAGTGAGTTCAGCTTTTAGTGTCCTGTCTTGCCTGACTGGGGCCCAGTCCTCTCTTCTCCCCTTCTCGTGGGAGAGCTGGAGTTCGAACAACTTGCTTGCCTGCCAGCATGAGAGTACACTCAAGACTCTACTCTCTCACGCATGAGTTGGCAGGGCCAAAGTGGGAGCTAAGTTGAGAGCCTGGGGCCACTGAGGTGAACTTGTGGGCATTGCGTGGAAACATCCCTTAAGGCTGGGACTGAGACATGCTGAGGGTCAAGCAAGGAGGAAGGAGTGCCTCATTACCACCTCCTGCCTCCTTCTGGCCATCAGTGATTCTCTCAGGGAAACGGAAGTGCAGGCCCGCTTAGAAAGTCAGGACTTGGACCGAGAGGTTCCGGGATCATGGCTTACAATTTTCCTCACCATTCCATCTGCTATCTTACACCAGTCCCTAAAGAGGAGAGCTACTGGACCAAGTGGATGAGTGATGGCATGCCTCTGGGCCTGCATTCCTGCCAAGTCAGGGCCTCTGGTATCCTTAGAGGATCAGAGACAGAAAGGCTATGCCAGCTTCCAGCGGGGAGCCAAGCTGTCCCTTTTCATCCCTAAGTAGTCTGACCAAGGGAGGTGGCCATGAAGATAGAAGCCTTCACAGCGTGGCTGAATCTTTTCGGGATTGTGCCCAGCCAGATGAATGATGGGCTCAGGCCATGCCCTGGCTCTAGAGCAAGGGACTCTAAGGTCTTTGGCGATTTAGGGGACAGCACAATCCTGTGGCCAATCAAAGAGGTGGTTGAGTTATTGAACATGGGGCTGTTGTCACCTCAGATGTCCAAGTGACACAGCATCAAAGTGCTGCACAGAATAGCTGGATATGCACCCAAAGCCCTGTGAGGGTGAACAGCTATGTGTGGTAGGACCTGGGCATGGGGGGATTGTCACATGTGACACAGCGTCCAGAGGCTGCTTGGGGCTAGGTGTCCACCCACATCATTACTGGCTTACTCATTTCCATGAGGTGAGCCTTGGTTTACAGCGGTGGGAAATTCCACATAGAGTCCTCAGGAAGATGGAGGGGAAGGGACAGGAAAGGACTATGTGGCATTTGGTGATTCAGTCTCCTTTCTATCTGCTTGTCTTTTTACTTCTGAGTCACCAACTCTCTGGGGACCTTTGGGATGGCAGGCTATGCTTTGATGGCACCACGAAATGCCCAGTGATGGTTGGCCAGCCAAGTAAATCCCTCAAGGCCCCATTAGAATTGAACAATTCCCTTCAGAAGAGCATCAGGTCCCTGAAGGTCTGGGAGAACGACGATATCCATGAACCAGAAGGCACATGGGTGGCAGGGGGGAGAGGATACTACAGAGTGTTACTAGGTCAGGGAACACCCCCTCCCCCGCCCCTGGCCAGGGCCATGTGTGTCCAGGTGTGAATTAGGTCAGGCTTGAGAAGACCACGGACATCAGACCAGGGATCAGCACCTGAGATCTTGCTGCTCCATGGTTTCATGGGTCTGGTTATTACTTCTGAACCCTCTCTAGGCTCCAGGGAAGAAGTGGATCAACTGAATTTTAATTTGATAGAAGAGAAAACAGGCTGTGGGAGGCAGTGTGAGCCACAGGCTTGCATATGTGGTCACAGGGGTCTTTCTCCATCATACAGGGCTCTGTCTCCAGTATATAGGTGTCTGTCTCCATCATGCAGGGGTCTGTCTCCAGCATAGAGGAGTCTGACTCCAGCATACAGGGCTCTAACTCCATCATACAGGGGTCTGTCTCTAGCATACGGGGATCTTCTCTTACCTACAGAGGTCTGTATCTAGCCTACAGGGGTCTGTCTCTGAAATACAGTGGTCTGACTCCAGTGTGCAGACAAGTCCAGCGCTTACCTCTGTTGTGCTTCTGCTGGCTTTGCTGAAGCTGCTGAAGACCCAAGGACTTGGAAGTGAATGTTGCTGGTCTGTCCCCTTCCCCTCCATTCTGGGCAGGGTGCCCAGATCTGGGGCAGATGAAGGACAGTTACTGTCACAAGAGCAAAGGAAATGGGAAGGATAGGATTCCTGCCTCACCCCCATGTGTGCAGAAGGCAGACACCTAGACTTTGCTCCTACCACAACAGACTTCCAGGTCCTATAGACAGGTCAGGAGGAACCCTAGCCCAGAGCCCTCCAGTGGGTCTAGGAAAGAAAGTCAGGACAGCCCTGGGGAAAGCAGGCACACCAGTGACTCTGCCTCCTTACTGGATGAGTCTCTTTTGAACCTGTCTCTATCCTGAGCCTTCCTCACTGGCCCTAGAGCCTTCCACTGAGCATGACCCGGAGTCAGAGCCACTCCTCACAAACTGTGCCCTCACTCAGGCTCAAAGGACCGCCCCCCTCCATTCATGAGAAGAGGAGACGTCTGATGGACCACCTTGAAGTTTCCATAAAACACCTCAGCTTTTCTTCCCCGTTGCCTCCTTTCCCTCCTTTCCCTCCTCTTCTCCTCCTCCTCCTTCAGAAGAACTGGCTGTTCTCTAACTCATAGTGGTCCCACCTGTCTGTTTCCCAAGCACTGGGATTAAGGTGGTGTGCCGCCATGTCCCCAAACCCCCAGATTTCCTTCTCCCTCGCTCCTAGCGCAGCTAAGTATGACTTTGGAGTCTAGAAAGAAGAGATCACTTTCTGACCCGTGCCCCAGACTACCGCAGACCTGTCTCCATTCTCACCTGTTTATTATTCTGTCCTTTTAAAAATGCAATGCACCTGCTACCTCCTCCATGAAGCCCTCCATGGGTCTCGGCTAGAAAAGGTCTTGAAAGCCTTGCACATTGAACCTCTTGCTAGACAGTGAGCTCACCCTTCTACACACCTAAGAGTTCTCTGAGTGCTGCCCACACGTATGTCCTCTGATAACTTATGGGGAAGGAAGGAAATGACAAATAAGAATTATATTCCGCAATGATGGCAATGTAGACTGCCTGGGATGGGATATTCTGACAAGGGCGGGAGGCGATGAGGTCACCTGTGCCTTATGACGGATGGTCTTACGTCTGGGAGTGCAATGACCTGGAGACACTCATGGCTGTGCAGAAACTGACACTCTCTGGGATATTTAGGGCAGCAACACCTGAAATGTGAAAAAAATAGGTCTTGGCCTCAACAGCTTTGACACTGACAGTAATGGAAGCTGTGATGCCTGCGAGTTCACACAAGCAGAATGGGGGCTGTATATCTTATTATTTATTGTTTTATTGTATTTTGATTTTTGTTTCTGAGACAAGGTCTTGCGATGTAGCTCTGATCTGCTGCAATCCCCCTGCCTCAGCCTCCCAAGGGCTGGGATTACAAATAGTCACTGTTATTCACTCCCGTTTGAAGTTTCTGTTTTGATTTTTTTTTTCTTTATTTGAGACAAGGTCTCATGTAGCCCAGACTGATCTCAAACTCACCAGACAGAAGATGACTTTGAATTTCTGAGCCTTCTGCCTCCATTTGCCAAATGCCAAGATTTACAGGTGTATACCGTCACAGCTGGCTAGGGATTTAATTTTCTGTAAGTTATACCTTGATAAGACAGATATACGCACACATACGTACAGTATGTATATATCCTGTGTCTCCATGAGTAAATCTAAAAACGGTTGCAAAAGGAGACAGCAGAACAACACCATTAGTGACAAGATAAGGCCAATAAAACTATAAAACAAGATCATACGATTAATAAAGACGAATAAACTATAGACACTATAGAGTACAGCCCTGTGGTGGTCTTTGGGAAGTGGAGCTGAGACTTCAAGGGAAAGAGAGTTTGTTTCTCACCCATGCACACACATGCACGTCATGAACACACACACGAACAGGCATGCACAAGTGCATGCATACATTCATACAAGATCTAAAGGGAAGATTATAGGATGCTCTTATTTGTTAATTAGGTTGGTTTTATTATTTTATCTCTTTAGTGTTTACATTGATTTCTCCCCTCAAAGGAAAGGCCCCAGCTCCTCCCTGGGAGGCAGGGTAGGGTCCTGGAGGGGGTGACCACTGTGTGCTGAAGGAAGACTGGGCGATGGCAGGTGTAACCAGTGTAGGAAGCTAGGGGAGGGAAGTGTGAGGTGTCCCAGGCCAATCGATAAAGAATGGCAGGTGGCATTGAAATGTATGTCAAATGGCTTGTGTTTATCAGGTGGCCCTTTCCCCAGGACCTTACCATTTACTCTGTAATTTCATCACTTCTGTATTTGGACTGTGTGCACGGGAAACAGGCCCCGAGAGAAACTGTTTTCTGTGATTTTGAAACTTTCATTCATTCATTTTAAAGATATTCATTTATTTATTTAGTTATTACTACGACAACTACTACTACTATTGTGTTTTGAGATAGGACTTTTCTGTGTAGCCCTGGTTGTACTTGAACTCACTCTGTAGACCAGGCTGGCCTCAAACTCACACAGATCCATCTGCCTCTGCCTCTGCCTCTGCCTCCTGAGTGCTAGGATTAAAGGTGTGCACCACCTCTGCCTGTCTATTTTTCTTAGTTTTAATTATGTGTGTATGTTGTGTGTGTGTGGAATATACATGTGCTACAAAAAATGTGATGTCCAAGAATACCAGCTTCTCTGGAACTAGAGCTCTGATATGGATGCTGGGAACCCAACTCAGGTCCTGTGGGAGAGAAGTTCTTAGTCACCAAGCAATCTAGCCATCCCTAATTTGATACCTTTTAAAGTCTAGCTAACCTAATGAGGGACAGGAACTGGTGAGGCAAATAGATGAAGTCCCATACTAAAATAAGATAATAGACATTGATACAGAGAAAATAGAATTCTCAGAGAATACCGAGTTCAGCCACGCGCAAAATCCATTTGAAAGCTAGCTGAAACAATAGTTTTCTGGGAAAGTGTTAATAATCAGTTTAACTCAAAAGAGCTGGAAACCCAAACAAACCAATAATGATGGAAGGAACCAAGTCTTCAAAAAACAAAACAAAACAAAACAAAACAAAACAAAACCCCAAACCTACAACAGCCAAGTTTAGACAGCATTGGTCACACCTTCAAGGATTGGGTAATGACGATGTTATTTAAATGCCACTAGCCATACCAGGTCTTAGGGAAGGAAAAATTCCAGGTCATTTTGTGAAGCTAGTGCTACACTGGTAACAAAGCACGGGACAGCTGGTGTGTAGCACACATTCTTAATTCATAAGTTAAATAAGATTAATGTTCATCTGTGAACATTGGTATAAAATACGTAAGCTAAATAACGA
>JAQQSO010005057.1:0-12317 GCA_028658305.1 Pachyuromys duprasi | reverse complement strand
TCTGCCATTGAATTCATGTCAGAAATAGTCCCTATTTTCTTTACTAGGGTACCCACTTAAATACTGAGCTACCATGGGCTACAGGCAAGCAGAGGTTCTAGGTTATATCCACCCCTGGTCCTTGGTTGGAGAAACAGTCTCATATAGGACCCTGTGCCCAGGTATATTTGGTCCTTGTGGAGCTCCTATCCTCTCCAGATCATATTAACTCTCCCTTCTTTCATATGATTCCCATCTGCCAAAAGTTTGGTTATGAGTCTCAGCATCTGCTTCGATACACTGCTAGGGAGAGTCTTTCAGAGGCCCTCTGTGGTAGGCTCCTGTCCTGTTACTTGTTTTCTCCTACATCCCATTTGTCTTTCTAAGTAAAGATTGATCATCTTACCCCGGGTCCTCTTTTTTGTTTTTCTTCTTTAGGTGTATATATTTCAGCATGTTTATCCTATCTTATAGGTCTAAATAAGTGAATATATACCATATGTTTCTTTCTCCTTCTCGGATACCTCACTCAGAATGATATTTTCTAGAACCTACTATTTCCCTGCAAATTTCATGATTTCCTCGTTTTTAATTGCTGAGTAGTATTCCATTGTGGTAAAAACACCACCATTTCTGTATCCATTCCTCAGTTGATGGGCATCTGGCTTGTTTCCAGGTTCTGGCTATTACAAATATAGCTGCTACGAACATGGTTGAGCAAATGTCCTTATTGTGTACTGGAGCCTCTTTTGGATACATGCCTAGGAGTGGTATAGCTGGATCTTGAGGAAGCACTATTCTTAGTTGTCTGAGAAAGCACCGGATTAATTTCCAAAGTGAAATATAGAATGGCAGAGAAACGCTTAAGGAGATGCTCAACATCCTTAGCCATCAGGGAGATGCAAATAAAAACAACCCTGAAATTTCACCTTATACCCATCAAAATGGCTAAGAGCAAAAATTCAAGTAACAACCCATGCTGGAGATGTTGTAGAGAAGGGGAACCCTCCTCCATTGCTGGTGGGAATGTAAACTGGTACAACCACTTTGGAGGTTTGATATTTTAAAGGAAGCCTGCATTGAGACTAATGGACTCTGTTGGTAGAGTTAAATAAAATTGAGTATTTTAGTTAAAAAAAATTAGGTAACATCTCTGAATACCTGCTTTTTGTACTTTCTAAGAGCTTTATGAAAATTTAATTAAATTACATATTCCATACAACCAGTAAAATAAGAAATACATTTTAATAATAATATTTTAATTTTTTTACTAAATATTCAAATTTCGTTTTAGCTATTTCATCTTATTGCTAAGAAATCTCAATTCTCAGAAACTTAATTTTGAATTATATTTGATTATGAATTGTGTTATTTAGTATTAAAGTTAATTTCAATGTTTTTCTAAATCCTTATGTGCTAAAGTGAACTTTCTAGAGAGGGTTTATTTAATTTAACATCCTTGAAGGTTTATGACTCCATTAGCCTAAAAACCTATAAAATATTCTCATTTTTTACATGAAAAATATCCATGTTGGCTCTTGAATAATGTATAAAATAACAGTGTACTACCTCATAGGAATAAACTGTAGTCCATAAAAAATCTTCATTTGAGATTTGATGTAAATACCCTGCCTTTTCTATGAAATTCATGTTGTTTAGATTAAACAATTCAGCCCACCTATCTTCTGGTTAGACTCTTCATTCTGAAGTGACCACGCAAACGTATTTAAAACGCTTATACAGCCTTTGGCAGCAGAGGCAATATTTACTATGATAATTATAATTGTGTTAGAAATGATGAAAAACAAAAAATATATTCTATACAAAGTATTTTAATAATCAAGTCAATATAGAAACTCAGGTCCTTGTGTATGCTGGTCAACACTGATTGGCATCATAATCTTCTAATAGCTATTGCTTATTAATTAAAGAGACTAATAGTTATTAGCCAACTATAATCTTGAAATACAAAAAAATAGAATGAAGAAGGTTTATATACGTAAAGAATTACAGTTAAGAAAGTTTTCTGTGAATACAAACAAATACAATACAGATGGATTTAGCAAATTTATAATTAGTTGTTTAATTAGCCAGGAATTTATATTATATTATAGCCTTTCCAAAAGGAAAAATCTCGACCTGAAAATAAAACACTGGCTCATTTGTCTTCCTTGATCTTGTCTTGGATATTTTGTCTATTATATCTCCTTTGTAGGAACTTGGTAGGGTTAGGTCACTCCAGAGGAAATTTAATCTAGGTTTTCAGAACCATGGGCTATGAAAATTAAATGTCACAAATGTAACAAGCGGCAAGAAAAAATAATTTGGAAATAATGGAATTTATCAAATTATTTACTTTTTAAAATATTTTTCATACAATGTCTGATCATATTCTTCTCTTCTACCAACTCTTCCTATATAATCTTGAGCTCCTTATTCATTGTATTTCTCATTTTCTCTTTCCATCTCCTTCAACCTCTTCTTTGTCTCAGTGTCTCTAAAAAGAGAAACAAAAACCAAACAAACTAATAATAAAAAGAAAATAATAAAAATTTACCAAACAAAAAAATAGCAAAAAGCTCACAAACAACAAATTAAACTTAGGATCAATTTTTGTCGGCCAAATTCTTACTTCTTGGACTGGGCTTGCCCTGTACTGTGGTTGAAGTCCAGTGACATTCCATCTGAGAAAACTGATTTTGTTCTGTTCCCTGTTTTTTCCCTCTTCCAATGTGCATCCCTTTTGCCTTTCTGAATGAGGATTGATCATCTTATCCAGGGTCCTCCTTCTTGCTTAACTTCTTTAGGTGTTCAGATTTTAGTATGTTTATCCGATATTGTATGTCTAATATCCACTTATAAGTGAGTTTATACCATGTGTGTCTTTCTGCTTCTGGGTTACTTCACTGAGGATGATCTTTTCTAGTTCCACCATTTGCCTGCAAATTTGATGATTTTCTTGTTTTTAATTGCTGAGTAGTATTCCATTGTGTAAATGTACCGCAATTTCTGCATCCATTCCTCCATTGAGGGATATCTGGGTTGTTTCCAGATTCTAGCTATTATGAATAAAGCTGCTATAAACATGGTTGAACAAATGTCCAACTTGTATACTTGAGCAAATTTTTGATATATGCCTAGGAGCGTTATAGCTGGATCTTGAGGTAGCAGTATTCCTAATTGTCTGAGAAAGTGTCAGATTGATTTCCAAAGTGGTTGTACAAGTTTAAATTCCCACCAGTAATGGAGGAGGGTTCCCCTTTCTCTATATCCTCTCCAGAATGAATGTCACTTGAATTTTTTATTTTAGGCATTCTGATGGCTGTAAGGTGAAATCTCAGGGTTGTTTTTATTTGCATTTCCCTGATGACTAAGGACATTGAACATTTCTTTAAGTGTTTCTCTGCCATTTGATATTACTATACAGAGAATTCTCTGTTTAGCTCCATACCCCATTTTCTAATTGGGTTACTTGATTTGTTGCTTTTTAACTTCTTGAGTTCTTTATATATTTTGGATATTAGCCCTCTATCAGATATTGAGTTGATGAAGACCCTTTCTCAGTCTGTAGGCTGTCATGTTTTGTTTTTTTTTTTTTTTGGTTTTTTTTTTTTTGGTTTTTTGTTTTTGATGATAGTGTTCTTTGCTTTACAGAAACTTTTCAGTTTCATGAGGTCCCCTTTATTGATTGTTGATCTTAGAGCCTGTGCTGTTGGTGTTCTGTTCTGGAAGTTGTCTCCTGTGCTAATGAGTTCTAGGCTCTTTCCCACTTTTTCTTCTAACCGATTTAGTATGTCTGGTTTTATGTAGAGGTCTTTCATCCACGTGGACTTTATTTTTGTGTAGGGTGAAAAATATGGATCTATTTGCATTTTTCTGCATGTAGACATCCAGCTAGTCTAGCACCATTTGTTAAAGATGCCTTCTTTTTTCCATTGTATGGATTTGGCTTCTTTGTCAAGACTCAAGTATCTGTAGGTGTGTGGATTTATTTCTGGGTCTTCTATTCGGTTCCATTGATCCACTATTCTGTTTCTATGCAAGTACCATGCAGCCTACCACAAAAGGCCTCTGAAAGACTGTACCCAGCCCTCATCAAAGCAGATGCTGAGACTTATAGCCAATCTTTGGTCAGTGTACAGGGAATCTTATGAAAGAAAGGGAGATGAAAGACGTGGAAGAGACAGGAGCTCCACAGGAAAGTAACAGAACAACAACAACAAAAAAACCTCAGGGCTCAGGAGTCTTTTATGAGACTGATACTCAAACTAAGGACCACTCATGGAGATAACCTATAACCCCTGCACAGATGTAGCTCATGGCACCTCAGTGTCCAAATGGGTAACGTAGTAAGGGGGACAGGGGCTGTCTCCGACATGAACTCACTGACTGCCTTTTTGATCACCTCCCCTTCAGAGGGGAACAACCTTACCAGGTCACAGAGGAAGACAATGCAGCCTAGTGTCAGATATAAGGGAAGGAGGACCTTCCCTATCACTGCGCTGGGAGAGGGACATGGGAGGAGAAGAGGGAGGAAGCATAGGAATGGATGGTTTGAGGGAGGGAGCTACAGAAGAGATGCAAAGTGAATAGATTATAATTAATAAGAAATAAATTAATTTAAAAAATTACCTGATTTTGTCCTACTGAGCAAGTTTCCATTCCAACTAACTTCTTGCTTAGGGGATGGACTTTGTTTCTAATTTTCTTTACTGCCTTCAGGGATTTTCTTGATGTCAATCGAGGAAACAGTGCCATCCAGACACAACAGGACTGATACAAATAAGACCTCAAATTATTTCCTTTTGTTTATGAGTTTTTTTTCCATTTGTCTTCTATCTAACCCTGTTTACAATTGTGTATAGATCTTTTCTAAGCATTTACTAATGTTTGACAAACTGTGATAGGAAATAGGCAATGTCTTTAATGTAGTTGAAGACTTCTCTTATCTGTGAAGACAACAAAAACTTCTTAAGTCTTTGTCCTAGAATTCTCTGCTTCACCTGGAACAGTGACCTTTCTGTGTCCCTGCAGGTAGAACCATGCTTTTCATTTCTTTCTTGCCATTATTTAATTACTTAGAGGTCTTAGTGAATGGCAATCTCATACTTTTCACTTATTTCATTTTTCTTAGTTAGAAATTAATTATAGAAAAGTCTTTTAATACAAAGAAGCAACTAGAATTTTCTAAAATGTATTATAGCTCCCAAGACACCTCTGTCCATTCATGCTATTCAAAATGATAAGTTATGGGTTTAGTGAAAAATCCTATCTCATTAAAGCAGGAGGAGACTTATAGAGAAGGGTCCTTGATATCTACTTCTGATCTCTTCATAAAAGCACACTTCACCCTCACACAACCGTACAAACACAGTAAGTAAGTCAACAAATAAATAAAATTTCATTAATAAATATGAGTTGAACACAATACAATATACCAAGATACTCCATAGGTCATTGAACAATTACGGGAAGTATAGACAATTGATACAAAGATACCAGTGAAGTAGGTACACTAAGCTTACCTAATATCATTTTATGAGGTAGATAATAAATTTACTTCTTAAGTGACCATGCCATATGTGCTCACCAACCTTTCTTTTTCATTTATTTGTAAGTGGAGAGCGAGCATGAATACAGTTCTCCACTACCACAAATTGTGTAGTTTAGTTTCCTGCACTTGGGGAAATTGCAGGGGTTAGTATATCCTGAGTGCAATGAAGAAGCTTTGTCCTAAGAAAACCACCTTTATAATATTTGAAATCATCCTGCCAGGTAAGTATGTTCTCAGTGATATTAATTTTCATTGATGAGTGTATAAAAATATCGAAAGATCTTCCATGCACTTGAATAAGTAATTTAATATAGTAAAAATTTCTATCTTGCCAAAAGCAATATGCAGTCTATGAAAACCCCACCGAAGATCCAGTGCAATTTTTCTCAGATCTAAAAAATTTTAGGCTTCATATGTTCATGCATACACATACACACACACACTCACACACACACACACAAAGCTAATACACAAAACGAAGCAAACAGGTAAGCTAATGAATCCTGAATAATAAAAGAACTGTAGGAGGTATCCCCATTACCAAAAACAAATCATTCTACAGAGCTCTTGTAATAAAAGCAGCATGGTATTGGCATAAAAACAGACATGTTGATCAACAGATTTGAACTAAAGACCCGTACAGACATAGATCCATAGTCTATGGACACCGGGGTTTTCATAAAGAATTCAGAAACATACACTGTAAAATAACAGTATATTCAACAAATGGTGTTGGTCAAACAGGAAGGATCCATGTAAATCCAAATAGATCCACATTTATCATACAGAATAAACTCAATTTTTAATGAATCAAAGACCTAAACATAAAACCAGATAAACTGATTTTGATAGAAGTGAGAGGTAGGATTAGCCCTGAAGTCATTGGAACAACAACAAAAAGACTTTCTTAACAGAACAGCATTAGCACAGGCCATAAGAACAACAATTAATAAATGGTACCACTGGGATACAGAGATGGCTCAGCAGTTAGGAGTACTCTATGCAATTCCAGAGGTCATGAGCTCAATTCCCAGCAACCACATGGTAGCTCACAACGACCTTTGTTGGGATCTGATTCCCTCTTCTTGCATAGAGGTATGTATGCAGCTAGAACACTCATCTATTAAATAAATAAATAAATAAATAAATAAATAAATAAATAAATAAATAAATGAGTCTTTTTAAAAAATAGGACCACATGAAACTGAAAAGTATACCAAAGGACAGCATAATTTGAATAAAACAGCATGCTACAAAATGAACAAAGATTGTTACCAACTGCACAGCTGACAGAGAGCTAGTATCTAAAATATATGAAAAAACCAGAAAAATCTGGACACTGGACAAACAAATAACCCAATTAAAATAAATAAACAGAATTCTCCGAAGAGGAAACACAAATTGTTGGGAAACAAAGAAATGTTTAATAGTCTTTGTCACCAGGAAAATACAAATCAAACCTACTTTGCAATTTTATCATACACCAGTCAGAATGGCTGAAGCAATAAAACAAATGATGGCTTACCTGACTGCAGAGTAAGAAGTTGTGGGGTAAAATAGTATTCATACATTGTTTGTGGGAGTGAAAATTTATATAGCCATTACAGAAAGCCAGGAACTGATCTACATCAAGATCCAACTATACCACTCATGGACATATACCCAAAAGACTCCACATCCTCCACAGAGACACTTATTCAAACCAGTTCATTGCTGCTCTATTCATAATACCCAGAAGCTGGAGCTAGGCTAGAAGTCCACTACTGTCTGAATGGATAAAGAAAATGTGGTACATTTATACAAAGGAATATTACTCAGTTCTTAAAAAATGTAATTCTTGGATAAATGGATGGAGAGACATGAGAGAAAAACAAATACTATTGTTCTGCTAAATGAATGCAGCAATTAACTGTCTCCCGATGACATTGTATTATACTCATAAAGCAATATTTTGCTCACCCATCACCAGAGGAAATTCCTCCTGCAGTTGAGGGGAACTAATACAGAGACTCACAGTAGGACAGTGTGCAAAGAATGAGAGAACTTGGGATACACATTCCTTAGTGTGATTATCTTTATCAAATCTCCCCTTCCCCTGTCATAGGGTTCAGGGAATCCTATGGAAGAGGAGGTGAGATTGTAACAGCCAGACCTAATGAAGGACACCAAGGAAGGAAAGTCTTCTGAACACAGAAGGACCAACACACATATGAACTCATAGAGACCATGGCTCCGTGCACAGGGCCTACACACGTGTGGCCCAGGCACAGTCCTAGTACTGGGTGGGGAAGAAGAGATAAACCCTCATTTCTAACCCAAAACTGTTCTCCAATTGATAATAGTTTGTACATTAATAAAAAAAAGTTTCCTCCAACTAAGACTCACTGAGGAAAACAACCACTCTTATCACCAGGCCTCAATTTGTTATATTTTTATATTAAAGGATGCATCCTAAGATGGTAAAACATTCACAGAATAAATTAGTAGATAGTTTCGTATTCTTCTTTAGTGCATCTCCATAATTTCCATTTGGAGACTCTATTTAAGGGAGTATTCCTTTGTGCGTACACACAGAAAACATATTTTGGTTGGTGCATTCATACTTTGATTAATAGACAGATTAATGCAAAGAGAATGGTAGGTTATAAAATAAAGTAATAATTCACATATAACTTTGAACATCATTACATGAAATTCATCTTTCTTAACAGCCAGTCTTAAGACTGAGTGATGTTCTCTAATCAATTTTCTTTAATTTAAGCCAGATATCCTTAATGCTTATGTTTTTCAAAAAGGAAAATATAAGGTTGAGTTGGGCTTAACAGAGTCTCTGAAAATTTTACGTTCACATGCATAGTTTATTCTGTAGTATTTCAGAATAGCAGAGGTTATAAATGTGATAGCCCTGCCAGCTTTCCTGAAGTTTCTATATTAAATGTTAGTGCTTCTTATATCCAAGGTTTATTTCAGTTCTGTGAGTTTCCATTCCCTCTTCCAGGTTCCAAATGTTCTGATATGTTATGATCAGAAGATATTAATACAGCCTCTTCCTCAATTTGTGTGTTCACCTACAATGGCAACTGCATTTCATACAAGATCTTATAAAAGCAGAACTACCTCTGTATCAATCTATTGTAAGGTAGTTGCATTATAGGAATTCTCAGGCTTAATTTTCCCTATTCTTTCTTAATGCTCTTTGGTTTCTGGAGTACTCATGGTTCATAATTTTATTTGCTGACCAGTGTATTCTCTGCCTTGATGAGTTTTCATCTTCCACATTTGATGTTGGTGCATGTAGAGGATTTTTAATTATAGTCTAATTTCATTGTCTACTGGGAAAAGAAGTATCTATGGATCTATTTTATTCTCTCTTGCTCACTCAGAGTTCAGATTTTAATCTAATGCTAAACATGCTCATATATGCACATAAAACACATGCAAACAAATGTATGTAGGTTAGAGGTGGAAACTTTTGTTACATTAGATTTATTATTATTAAAGGTAAAAATAATTTATGCTTCCTTATCGTTTGTAAACTTATGTTTCATGTTCTTTTAGCCAAGTGTAGGCACATTCATTATAATCTCAGCATGCATCGCTAAATTTAACATTATTTCTTATGTACTAAAAAAATGTTCCTTTGATCCAGGTCTTCCACCCTGGTTGTAAGAGTAACACATAAAAACACTTCAGCCTTCATCAACTGAATTTAATTTGGCATCTATTTTGAAAAACTACAAATTTACTATAAGTGCTAGATACACTAAGTAGAGCAAAGTAAAAAAAAAATAAGAGAGTTAAAGTATAGAAACAGAAAAAATAACAAGCTCCCTCTTATTAGTGTAGAATTGAATATATTGATAAGGGTTTCCTATATGGACAGCATTCAAATGCTTCATGTCAACTATTCCATGAATAATAAATTTTGTTACACTCATAAAATTGGTTAGCAAACTGCAGTAACGATAACAACGAACACTGTAGTAAATAAATGACAAGAATGAACATTGAAGTATATATGTAAGACACAAAGCAGTACATATCATTTGAATCTATGTATATAAGACTTAAAATTTATTGAAAATACTAAGAGATTATTTGTCTATTGATTATTGAAAAAAGGCTTAAGTTTATCAAAATTTCAGGTGTGAGTTGGAGGAGTTTTGAAGACCTGATATATTATATAATGATAATAAATGTGTTAAATACTTCTTTACTGTAAAAAATATGCATTAAATGTACATATCATATATATATATATTATGTATAAGTAATATAAAAACAAATAATTTCCACGATAATATAAATAGGTTATCTATTAAATACTGAAAACAAAAAATAAAACAAATAAACAAATTCCAAATAGTGACTACCTGTTGTATAATAGTGCAGTGCTCAGGATGAAGGGCCAAATGAGTTCTTGAGGTTCTAGCCTGAATTTTAATGTGGAAAGACATTGAATAAAATTTTGTATGGTGAAAGATCATTGAGCAGTAATATTCTGTTCAGTGTATTTTTAATAAATGTTACAATAAAATAATGATATGATCATAAAATGAACTATTTAGCTTAATGTTCAGAAATCATCTGCTTACCAAAGTTCATATAGTTTTCATAGATTTTCAACTTACTTATATCAAACTCTATTTTTCAATCAAATTAAATGTTACTATTGCAGTGAGTAAATGATGAAAAGAAAGGAGGAATTTGTCTGTGACTTACCAGTCAAGAAAAATGACAGGTGGTTATCAAATTTACCCTAAACATCTTAGTTCAAATTTTTTATGATGTTCCTAGGGCAATAGTTGGCATCTAGTGAGTTTCAGTTAGGCAGGGCAGAAGACACCCTAGAGGCTCCCAACTGTCAGCAAGTATGGGATAGAGAGATAGGGGAGAAAGATAAGCAGAAAGGTTTGTGTACTATGAAGAAAGGTAGAACTGTAGATGCCAGGGTGATGAGGAACATCCTGATGTAAATAGCCTGCACTACTACCTGAGGCCATGGTAATACCATGTCCCATGCTTCTGCCAAGGGACAAGTCTGAGTCCATGGTCCTGAAGGAGCAGGGGTCAGTGTCGATGACTGTGGCCCATTGTAACTAACAAAGGCCATGAAGATATTCTTGGTTGGCGCTGCCATCTGGGGTCACATAGATCACCCAGGCCTGCTTAGAGAGGGCCCACCTCTCCATGCTGCCACTCCTCTGGGTAATATGAGAGAGGTAGCCCCAGGGTGTGAGAGAGTGAGCTGTCCCTGCCCCTTGCTGGATGCAGCACTCAGGAGAGTGGGCCCTGCAATTCCCCTGTAGAGCATGGTAGAGCTTGCCCTGGTGACATGTGTGAGGGAGTGCCTGCTCAGACGGTGAGAACAGACCCCACAGCTTACGGCCTGAAGCACTGGGTGAGCTTGCAGTACCCTTCCCCAGAGCAGTGCTGGAGACTTGACCCTGGGGGCATGGGTATGGGGAGCTGGCCCTGAAGGCTATGGCATAAGTACAGTAGAGCCATCCCATCCCTTGCCAGCTGCCTCAAGCAGGATGGCTGGCTCCACCCATTGCCTGGGCAAAGCAGGAGCTCTGGCCCTGGGGGCGTGGGCACAGGAGAGCTCACAGGCTGACCAACTCTTCTACCACCCTGGCTGAGATTCCCAACATCTACATCATCTGTGAACTGCTGGAGCTCAAGAAGGGCTCCTGGAGAACCAAAGCTTCAGGATCTTCATAACACAGGGCCCCAAAAGGATACCCATAAGGAGTCTTAGTGAGGATACAGTACCGACAGTGGAGCAGAAGCCAGAGGCCTTGAATCAGGTCAATGACTCACTGCAATGAACATTTGCAAGTAAAGCTGTTTGGGCAAAAGGATATACTGTGTGACACATTATGACACACGACAGCTTCCAGAGAGAGATGTTTTATTATTATTATTGTTATTGTTGTTGTTGTTTACCACAGCATCCAAAGGGAGATGTTTTATCATTATTATTTTCGTTTTTTTTTTTTTTGGTAATTTTGTTTTAAGATTACAAGGCAGAGTGAAGATATGAAGGGACAGAAGATGAGTGGGATTGGGTTGTATGAATTTCACAAAGAATAAATAAAAAGATTTTTTTTAAAATGTGATGTTAAAACACCGTTTTCTCTTGATGGTTTGTTTTTGTTTATTTAACTGAATTTGTAACTAAAGCACTCTTATTAATCAGTTTATTCTCTCTCTATTAACTTTTGTGAGCAAGAGTAGCATTTTTTATATATCATATCATTATTATATTATATCTATGGCATAAAAGATAGCATCAGCATTCTGTATGCATTTTTGAAGCAATGAATAATCTACTTGGTGAAAGAATGGTAATGTAAATGGCGAAATATAAGAAGAGATAATTTTTATAGCTTCATGCTAGGTGTATACGTATCTGGGCACTATAGAAATGTATTTTATTCTTCTTAAAAGTACTTCTCAATTCATTCCAAGTTCAAGGTTTGTCCTAAAGAATTAAGGTTATTTCATTATTTATACAAAATTGTATTATGCTATGTATGTGTTAAAAATTCTTTATCTAGTATTTTAAATTCCAAAGTAGCTTTGTTTTGTACAATTTATAATTACATTTAAACAAAGTGAGAAAGGAATGAAAGTGAAGTAGAATTTTTACTAGTGTCCTGACTTTTAGCTTAGTGTTAAGAAAGATCAAACAGTTGTACACCCATACCTAATCATGTCAGTACAAACATTATTTTTAGCATTAAATATGTTTTTTGGACTAATTTACTTTAAATTTTTT